>DWGR01003803.1:0-11769 GCA_018247715.1 Heliconius burneyi | reverse complement strand
TAGAGTGGCTCCAGATCAATTATAATTAAATTGGAGCCACATCAAAGTTCGGGAACTATTTTCATTTAATTGGCATCGAGCTTGCACAAGATAGCTAAGCTTCCAGTTTATATTACATACCCTTGGAGCTGCCGTTACCCATGATTAATTTACCATGTCACGGATAAATATACAGATAGATCTATAGAGCTAATATATCACGTAGCTAGCAAGTAGTACTGTATTCAAACTCTGATTTGTACTCTGTAATTTCCACTCTTTTTGTTCTTGAAACATTTTAAAACATTTAAATTGCAATTTTACTATTTTAACATGTTAAAAGTGTTATTACAACAAGCGTATTAGAATTTCAACGTAGCTTGATGAAAACGTATGGTTTAGTGGTCCGAGCGCTTGGATTGTGTCCATGTGCAAGGGCGTGCATTGTCCAAGGGCGGGTTCAAATTCCAACATTCAAATTTTATCATACGTTTTCGAAATTGAAGATAATAATTGTAATTGTAACTTTACATTGTACATAATGATATATTTCCGCAAATTAAGGCGAAGTGCTACAAGCGTAGCGACACAAACGGCGTTTAATTTGAAGTGAAGTGAACTGAACAAATGTAATATACACAGTTCTACTTTATTATCGTTCTAATTTATTAAGTAAGTGAGAAACGCCTTGTGAGCTGCCATTAAAGAAATTTACTAAGACACATATCCTTGGTGAATTCTTTGAATGTAGGTAGAGATAGTAGAATGAATAATATTGCCAGAGATTGTTACTACAAATATAAAAATTGCACTTTTCAATTGTAAATTATTCAATTCAATCAATTATATAAATAGGTCGTAGTCGCCAGTCGTAGCACGTTCACAAGCGTGCGTCTTTTTTTTTAATGGGAAAAGACATCGCAAACGAGCGTACGGGTCACCTGATGGTAAGTGATCACCGCCGCCCATGACACCGCGTAACACCAGAGGAGCTACTGGTGCGTTGCCAACTTTTGAGGTGGTTGGGCGCCGGAGCCCAGCATTACCTAATGCGAAACGCAGTGGCATAAAGCCATTACTTCACGCCGGTTTTAAATGCCGGGGGTGGTAATGATCCGGTCGAGTCTGCCCATGCGTGTTGCCATTGCTGGCGACGTGACTCTTCCACTCGTACTTTAGTCGCTTCTTACGACACCACCAGTACCAGGGTGATCCTATTCTAAGCCGGGAACACACGGCAGAAACTTCTACCCTACGACAGAGAAAAAATTGAGAAGATGTAAAAAAATCAAAAATTATAAGAATTATTTGAAACATTTTGGTTCTTATTAGTTATAAATATAATTTACGACTGTATGTATTGTATGTATGTGTGGCGACTGTAGCCACAACAAATTGTAGGTTTGATTTTCACTCTAGGAAATGTAATATTTAATATTTTCATTTCCTCGCTCTGGTAACGTAGCAAAGCCTCCAGAAATCGGCGGAAAGTAGGGAACTAAAGTATCTTAATGGGAACGAAGTTTCTTTCTTAGCACTAGTTTCCGGGAATTCGGAAACCTACCCTGCTTTACGCAAAAAATGAATTTTAGTATAATTTCAAATCAAGTGTATAGACGGAGGGATTTGGCTAAAACACAATTAAGCCGACAATTAAAGTTATCATCTTTCTCTTGTGTCATCCTCTTCCCATGCTCAATCACAATCTGGAAGAACTCCAATAAACAGAAGCTATGAAGTGAAGGCAGCGAGGCGTTGCTTAGCCGGAAACAATATCAAGTTGAAAAGTAGGTGATGTTTTTTCGCTTTCATTGGGGCTTGCTATTTGCTGCGAGTTCAGTTAAAGAATAATTCCAGTTATGAGAAGTTTCAACAAGAACATTATAATTGCCCCTAGAGAACGTACGTCAGTTTACTCGGAAAATCTTAGTTCTTCATCGCTAACGACCGACGAAGCGAACGTTTTATAGCTACGTGTAGGAAGTTCGAAAACGAGATATTTTTGAAAGAAAATAAACTTTTACAGCTTTTTGATAAATTATGTGCTTTTAAAAATTGCTTATTGAAATACTTACAAAAGAAATGCGAAATTTAATTAATTTTCTTCATCGTCATGGTGAAGTAATCCCTTTAGGGAAAGGGCGTTGCTACCAAATAACGTCCTGGTAGTTCAATATTACCCACAATTAAGATAATGTATATAATATTTAATGTTATTTATAATTTAAGATTTTAATTTTGTTTTCATAACACTATAGTTTTATTATTACATTTTTTATCTTTTCAATATCTTTTTAATTGCCTTATTATAGGAAACTTATGAATATAAAAAATATAAAAACAGAAGTGAAAACAAGTGTGTAACTCCGATAACTATTATTTTATAACAACAAAAATGATTTGCGAGGCGAAACTCAACGCCGCGCTTTGCCTTTACACCGGAGCGAAGAAAATGGAAATATTAAATATTTCATTTCCTCAAGCGCCACGACAGACCTATATGCTCCTATTTATATACATACTGCAATTATTATTGCAGCATGCAATAATAATTATTTAATTAGAGAAAATAAAACATTACACACAGAAATTTAGGCCAGTAGGTATATACTCGTTCTTTCTTTAAAACTCACGCTCAATTAAGTGACGGTCTCTGACTTTGATATCGCCTAAAATTAATTATAATTACACGAGAACAACTTCTCGCCGCTGTTCCGACGCTTTTTATTTTACAGCTTCCACCATTTGCCACCCTTCCCAACCCGAGACTATTTTTAACACATTTTGTTTTTAAATATTTTATTTTTTATTTAGCTTTTTTTGCATTATATTTGTATGCATTGTAAATGGAACCGACTGTTGAGACACTCTGTTCTCTACATGCGCAGTGAGTAGCGTAACTCAACGCACAAAATTAAAAAAAATATTTTATGATGTTTCCCACTGATCAGATTTATTGCGCCACGACAATTTCAATAAATATTAATTATATTTTAAAATTTTACTTGAGTGTCATATCGAGATGTGATGTTCAATATACCTACGATTATGAAAATTAAGTAACATTAGAGAATATGGGAGAGAACACTTTATGTTCGTATTCTCATATAGATGCTTATTTTTTTATAGAAAGAAAATAATTCAAAATATTGAGAAGAGCCTTCGCTATTCGTCACAAGTAAATAAACTTCAAATTCTATCTTGCTTGTCAACACATTTCATCATATCCGATACGGTACGCAGCCGTAGAAATTTTTACGTTGAATTTATTTTAAGATTTACATCGCAAATTTGAATATATTTCCATATTTCTACAATATTTTATAAGCAATATTAAGACTATATACAAAAATATTTCCAAAACATATTTATTGTAAATATATTGGAAAATCAATATAAATAAACTAAATGTAAGGAATTTCTGACAATCTGGAGCAGAGAGCGCTGACAGATTTCGAGGTATGAACGTGGTTTTGATTTAGCTATGTTTGCAGTTGAACTAGTTTCGAGAAATGGCTTACCTATTTAATGTTGTAATATGTATATGTAAGTATCTGTCTGTATCGATTTATTTTGTAAATAACACTAGCTAATACGTTTCCGAGGGTTCTTAAATTGAACAGAACAATAATCAAGGTAGATAGATACTCTCTGTTTGCCACTCCTCCTCTTCTTCATCCTGGCATTAATCCAGGCTATTGCCAGGGTCTGCTTTCCTGCTCAATCTACTCCACTCTCTGTTTTCCACTGTCTAGGAAAATGTGAGATATTGGATGTTGACTGGCGGAACTTAACACCGCACTTTAATTTTTATTAGAGCAATCACATCAGCTGATATTTAGATATATTGCATTGTATACCTACTGCCTGACCAAGAGTAGGTATAGTATGGCCGACGAAGTGTGAATCTATTGACTAGTTTAAAGTGCAATAAATTTTAATCCCGCTTAATACAAAATGAACCTAAAATCAATAACTCGATGATTTCGAAATTATATGTTAGCGTGCAGACCTCTTCCCAATGAAAGCAATACGGCTGCATCGTGCGGCGCGGCGGAGCACACGGTCAACGTCAGCTCTAAATCCAAACTCCAATCTTCCTGTTCAATGGGATTTACTAGCATTTCGTATGTGTGGGTACATCAGAGAGATCAAG
Source organism: Heliconius burneyi (assembly GCA_018247715.1). Classification (NCBI taxonomy): domain Eukaryota; kingdom Metazoa; phylum Arthropoda; class Insecta; order Lepidoptera; family Nymphalidae; genus Heliconius; species Heliconius burneyi. The sequence continues at coordinate 7,634 of DWGR01003803.1, read as the reverse complement.
CTCCCTCTACTATTTGAATATATATTTTCTTAAATTATCTATTAAAAATATTTATATGAATAATAATGATAATAAACACATAAATATAATACCTCTGTGTATTTCTTAATGCACAATCAGTACAAAAAAATAATTTATTAAATCAAAATTTATGTATCAAGTTATATTTTTGTTTATATTAGATGCAAGTGCCCCCTCCCCCTTTAGCACCGTACCAAAAACAACAGTCGTTTCAAGAAGTAATTATCGATTCTGTCGTATGTGATGTCTCCTTACTGAAAGTTGTTAACATCACCACATGCTTTCGATCGAAACTCAAAAAACTTTTTGCTTAGCTTCACGCAGTATCCCGCTCACAGCAGAGTGGGCAGAGGGAACCTAGTGTTAAGACACTCGGTTCCTTACTTCCGCCAAATTCTGGAGATATTGCGTGTTAAATGGCGGAACTCAACGTCGCAAACTTTTTTGTTTTGCAAATTGTGATTATATTTACTGTGTTCAATAAGTTTAACTATATTAATACCAATGTTATAATACAATTAGTAGATATGTAAGGCTACGCAATGTTAGGTTAGAGCCTAGTGGTCAATAATGAATATCTCCTCGTTAAGGAAACGTATGGGTATCGAGATAGCAAACGAAGCCAATTTGTCTTGTTACGGTTGATATTGTATACCTTATAAGCTTATAACAAATAGCTTTTGTTTATAATAACTAATCATAGTTTGTAATGTCTTAAAAAATGAGACACAATGTCTTAAAAACATTGAAATATTAATTTAGTTTTGCTTAAATTGAAAAACTAGTTAATGGCGAATCGGTCTCGCCTACCTAGGTTTTTGTACAAATTTCAAGTTAAAGTATACAAATTGAAGTTTGCGGGCGTATACATTAAGTATTGTATGATGATGTAAATATAAGTTTGTAATGAAATATTTTTTCTATGATATACTTATAGAATTATGTAACTTTTCAGATTTTTCTCTTATTTGTGTTTTTCAAGTTCCCACTTAATTACATTATTTTCATCACAGTAGGTCCGTGGGAAGTACTCTATTTAGTGTAGGTTTTGATTACGCGCCTATTTCATACAAAATTCTGTAAAAACTATTCCTATCTATTGATATCATATCTAATGGATCCCTTAATCCTAAATTATTAAATTAATTTCAGCTAGATACCTCCATGTGATCTTGAAATAGATATTCTTGACAGACGGACAGGTAGGCAACAAAACGATGTTATAAGGGATTCATTTCTTACATTTATGGTACGAAACCCTAAAAACGAAACTAAATATATATATTATTAACCAAATAAATTAAGTTAGGAATAACATGAAATCTTACCCAAATTCATGTAGCTCGATAAACGTTATAGCTCGGTAACAGTACTTAAAAGCTGCCTGTGATATTAAGAACGAGACGTCCTACACGTTTCTATATTTGGAAATTTTGTTTAAGCTAGCTCAACAAAATCCTACAATTTAATTAAGATTTTAAAAAAAACTTCACGCTGTATCCTACACAGATCATGGTAGGCAGAGGGAACCTAGTGTTAAGACACCCCGTTCCCCGATATTTCACCTCCTCGAGTGGAGATCGGACCCACAACCGTCGCATTACAGTCACAGTAGTCACATACCTTGTGCCCCTGCGCCATGACGGCAAAATTAAAGATCTAATATTAAAAAATAAATCAAAATATTTTTTTATAGTGTATCATTAATTACAAAACAAAAACAATATATTATTTTAATCTACACGTGCTATAGAAACAAGTTGGAGATATAAAATTGGAAAACCTAAATATACTCGAAGTCCCGTTCTTATCTAGAATACTTGACGCAAACTCGTAAAACGAGGTTGACCTAAATAGCGGGGACGAACTTGCCTATCCGACACAATAGTTGTACGGAAGCATCGCGCTCAGATATGGATTTGAGGCTTTCTTTGTATGTAGCCCACTTATTGCTGAAATTTAATTTTTATTTCTACCATTTTACTCACGGGATAGACGTTGTTGTTTTATTAACCTTAATTTTTCTTTTCACTGTAAACATAATATAAATATATACGTTATATTCATATAAATTGACTTCCTAAATATTTAACTTCATTTGGTCGTTAGCTTATTAACAAACGACCAATGAATAGCTTTCAGTTACACTAACTCTTAAGAAACTGAATTTTCATGACCTGTTTCTTGTCATTGGTCTTACTCCTACTTTAAATTAAATCATATCTTTGATGAAACATGTATTTGAACTAACTAAAGCTGTGTTATAGCAACTAATATCAGATTCAGAACCTAATGTTAAGACACTCCGTTTCCCACCTTCCGCCAAATTTCCGTGGCACTGCGTGTTGAGTGGCGGTACTCAACGCCGTGCAGTAGTAACTAGTAAGTAAGTAAAATATAGTAGATATGTTATATAAACAATTATTTATGTTTTAAAAACCATCGTTTCAATATGAAGCTCGTCGCTTCCTAACCGAAACTTTGATGAAAGGCGCTCCGAGCACGGTATTCAGTAAAATTAAACTGACCGTTAGTATAACTCTTGAACCTCTATTCGTTTTCATTCAATGCTTGATCCGGATGGTTGTTTATCTACGAGACCAACATATTTCATTCCTTTATACATATTTTTTGGATCTGTGTTGAGTCGTTATTTATTCATAAATCAAAAATTGTTAGCAGTTTGTTCTTTGATGTCTTAATATAGAGTCTAGAGTTATAGCGGCACGGCTTTTTATTGACACTCATAAATTATAACTTATACGAGTAGGTAACAATTCAGTGATAAAATATTTTTCTTTTGGTATTAGAAACTGTTGAGGTGCACATTTAAAATAAAGTTTATAGTTACCCTTTAGGTAAGTATTACTTGCTTCAGATTGTAGATCATTTACAAGTAGATACCAACAACAAACTCTTTCAACACAAAATAGACTGCCGAAATTTATAATTAATATCGGCAACATAAGAAACATTTATCTATATTATTCTATTTATCTTTATTTATTTATCTATTAGTATCACCAAATAAAAAACACCGATTAAGTGCGAGGCTTTACGGAAGCCAATTTCAGGATCATTGTAAATAATCACTACATAACAAATTAATTTCAATTTTATAGATCCACCGGGAACAAGTAACACAAAGTGACAGTTTCCGAGTACTTGTTTTTCGACTCGAGGGGACGCGAAGCCTCAAAAAATATCGAATTCCGATATATCTTGCAAAAATAATATATTTAAAAAAAACATTATTAGTACCTATTTGTCCATTATGACTATACCTAATATGTAATTCAAAATTAGAAAATGCTATCAGACACGTCGCTATATTTTTTATTTGAAATTTTATTAAGATTTATTAGTCACACCTTTACCAGTCATTTTATATTTATAAAGAAAAAAAAACAATTGTTGACACCACAGGTGCGCTTGACTGTATGAGGTGCATTTTTTTTCAGATAGTCGAATGTCTATATTTATTTTATTAAAAAGCGTAATTAGGCGAAATTTATGTTAGGAGGCATTTATTATGCAAGACTTTAACCAATAAAATGTCTTTTCACACAGTTCAGCGTATCCAGCCCACCAAAATGTGTGGATAGAAAAAAATGGAGAATTTTTAAATCCAAGCATTTTCTATAAATTGAATAAGGGAAAACTGCATGCAACGGCGTAGCCTACGGTCGGCGGCGGTCACTCTAAATCCAAATTCCAATCTTCTTGCTCAATGGGATTTGCTGATCGTACGGATGTGAGCTTCAGGGAGATCACGCCTCTGTTCCTAGTTACGAGTCTGCGATAGCGTGCAGGTTGGCAGTTTCAATATATATTTTTATTTTTACTTACCACTGTACATTTCATATTGTTAATTGCCTTAAATGTAAAACTTAAGTAAAATATATTTTAAAAAATATTTATTTGAACAAATTTATAGTGTGGTAAAACTTCTTGTTAAATATTTTCATACTTTGATATAATTTATGTTAGAAATAAGATTAGAAAGTTAGTCATAATTTAAGAATATATTGTGACAATAAGGTATCCGGAAATTGTAAATAAAACAAAAAGTATTAATTTATTCATCAATATTTATTTTGTCGCCTTCAAATCAGGTCCTATTTGATGCATTACACATGTGCCAACGCTCCTTCCAATTTTCGAAACATGTTTTATAAGCACTTTCCGGGATCTTCTTTAGCTCTCGCGTCGAATTCTCTTTTATGTCTTCAATTGACTCATAATGGTGTCCTCGGAGTGGCAATTTGAGTTTAGGAAACAGGAAAAAGTCGGCCGGAGCTAGGTCTGGTGAGTACGGTGGTTGATCGATGGTATTTATCAAGTTTTTGGTCTTAAATTCGGTCACGACGTGAGCTAGATGCGATGGTGCATTATCGCCTAGTCTGCCAGCGACCTTTCTCATGTCCAAAATGTCAACCAAAATCAAAAGAACCGACTCTCGAGAGATGTTAAGGTCTTGTGCTAACTCTCTAACACTGGTATGACGATTTTCGAGCACAGTTTTCTTCACAATTTCAATGTTTTCATCGGTTGAAGAGGTTGAAGGTCGTCCGAAACAAGACAAATCTTCAAGGCCGTTTTTGAACGCTAGGTACCAATCATATACTTGTGTTTTTGTTAAAATTGATTCACCGTAAGCCTCTCCTAACATATTCAACGTTTCCGTACACGAAATTTTGTTTGTAAAACAAAATTTAATGCAAACTCTTTGTTCAATTATTGCATTCATTATAAAAATCGCCGCGCACTACTGAGGTGTGTTTACTAAACTGAGTGCTGTCACAAACTAGCTGCCAGATCACGCAAAAAATTGGTATCAGAGGTCAGCACAGTGCTACCAACTTACAAAAAAGATATATTTGAAAATAGTTAACGCGCGACTTTTAAATTGAAATTTCCGGATACCTTATTGTCACAATGTATATGCATAAAAAAATTAAATATCTTCTACTTTATTATAAAAAACTAAATATCATTGGTTAGATTTCAAGTATGTATAATTAATTAATTTTAATATTTCTACACCTTATGACCACATACATACATCTTAATTAAATCTTGGAATATTGCGCTTCACTTTGTCACTTTGCGTCTCGACGTTAGGTCTCTTACCCATTTACCTAATGTTCCAGAATCAAATTGTACTCGAATGAAATATACTTACATTAAAATTATTATTATATTATTACATATTTCACGCAAAAGATATAAATTAAAGATAAAGGGTCATTTACTTCATGTATTCATATAAAATTACTGAATAAGTACCGTTACTAACAAAAAAATTTCAACGAATGATTCTTTTACTGTAGAGAAGTGTACTAAATTAAGGATAACATGTGTATTCTACCATTAGGCTGCTTCTTCAACTGAAGACACTTCCTATCTTAACGTTTTATTTTATTCAAAAGTTGTTCCTTTAAAATTAAAGATATTCTTGCAATGCATATTTTTAAATCTTTCCTAAAGTTGTTGGGTAAAAACTATTATACTAATATTTATTTAATTTAAAGAACTATATATTTAAGTTAAGTTACCACGATATTGAAGTTTTATACATAAATTTAAAAAAATATAAATTTTAGTTATAAAATAACGTGTAGTAAGTTTACCAGGTACCATTTCCTCTCCATACCTGTCATTTAGGGCAAGTTAAAATTATAATTTGAATACAAAGACCGTACTCAGTGGGTGACTCTCATAGTCTCGGCTACCCTAACGTTCACAATGATCTCGAGTCACGTGTGAACAGCCGTAAATATCAGACTAAAACAGGGAGCATTACTTACACGCGCACCAACTTTACGTACTGCCGAGGTGAATGGTAGTCCCAATTTATGTTGATTTTATCACCCGCACATGTGCGAAAGGAGAAAATTTTACTATCCACGTACATATGTGTGTATTATGAGAATAACAAAGGAAAATATGCCTGTGAAGTAAGTGAAAAATGTCTTTCTCGAGTTTTCTTTTCTTGAACAACGATAGATTAAATTTACCACCAATTCTTATTTTCACAGTTTCACGTTGTTTACCGCATGTAGCAGAGTAGGCAGAGGGATCTTAGTGTTAATCCACTTTCCGAAATTCTGAAGGCATTCGTTTTTTTTTCTACGTTTTTTGTCTGTATGGCAGTTTTATATATACTTTATTGTACGCCACAAAGTTAAAACTTATATCTAGAAATGCACATAACATAGTGAAGTACAAGAGGCGGTCTTATCGCTTACTAGCGATTTCTTCCAGACAACCTTGAGGTTAGGAGATTTAAAATATTAATAAACCTATAGTGGGTGTTACAAAAAAACATTCATTCATCAAATATTATATCCTAATACATACATTTAGTACACAAATATTAAAAAAGAAGTTCAATATATAAAGTAATATAATATAGTAATACATAATTCTATACATATTTAATATACGTTATTGTTACTGTTATTAAAATAAAGCTTTAAATAAATAATAATAGTTTATATTCGATACAAATATAATAAGATTAGAATTAAAATAAATTTACCAAAAGCTACCTTCATTGTTTACCATAGTTAGAGCTGCTCGCGTCTTGCCGGCAGCTGTGACGTAGCACCACCCTCATGAATTATTTAATAGGGAATCGTCCTTCGTCAGACATTTGAATTATTTTGAAATCCTTGCTCGTGCATAATTAGCTCCACGGCATCCCTTGACACTTTACAGAGAAAACTTAGGGGTCTAATTTACGATAAGGTTATAAAAAGTTTTATTTACACATTTTTACATTTCTGATGTTGTTTTATGTTTACGTTGGTATGCTGTCGTAATAATAATGTCTACTTATCCTAATCTTCGGAGATCTTTTCGAGGAAACTGAAGGTTTTGTCTGTGCCATTTTGGACGAAATTATCAAAATTCGGAGCTCCCAGAGACATATTATGAAAGATGATTCTATCGACATCTGTCCGGTGTGTCTTCGACCTGGGGAGTCTCTCGGGCCTATTTTCTCTGGTGGTTCTCATCTTGATAACGATGAGTATTTGCATAGACACAGTCAAGCAACCAAAATAATACACTAGCAACATGCTCTTCAATATGGTCTTGTGGAATAAGAGGTACCGTACTATAGGTACAATGCCACACGTCTGTTCTTGATTAGATGTGCTACTACTGTGATCTGCGCTACTGTGATCGGTTTTTTATTGCTAACAGACATATTGTTGCCAATATACCTAATATGGCACTAATAGACCTAGTGGCGCGCCGAGCGGTGATTGTAGATATTACTATACCACATGATGATGATGATGATGAAACACAGCTTTTAGTTATATACGCGGGCAACGCGGCAGACAAATGTTAACTTAATATGAAGAAATTAAGAATATTAATGTATAATAATGAATAAATTCGTTATAATGCTAAGGATCCATTATAATATTAGATAGCAACAACTTTAGTAAGATGAAAATAGTCAGCAAAATGGAGAAGTTATGTGGGAGGAGCAATACAAAATAACTATTATTTTGTATTATATTAACGAAACCATTAGAAAATATATCTACGGAATAGATTGGAGTACATCTTGGTTACTTAGTTCGTTTTCGTTTTTC
>DWGR01003802.1:0-11771 GCA_018247715.1 Heliconius burneyi | reverse complement strand
TGTGGATATATTCTAGTAGTTTATAGTAACAATAAGGAAAGAGCACAAGAGACTATAAGACCAATCGATAAATGGATAACATATAAATAATATTAGTCATGATTTATTAATATATTAAACATTTTTTAAGTTACAGACTGTTTACAGTCCCATATAAAATTATCAGTTCATTTTTATAATTTTTATTATCTCTATAATTGAATATGCAGTTAAATATGAAGTACTTACATTAGAAAGATGAAAGTATTAACAAACAGAATTAATTTTAAATATATATTAATATTATAAGAAGTGCAAGTCAAATCTATGACCTTTTTTTTCGAGCATGACGTTAATGATGTTAGCCGTATTCGCTTTTACAGAGACACTGGTTGGCTAGGGAAGAGGGTACTCTGTCCCTGAAAAAATGCAAGCACTAAGTGGCTGCCTATGAGGAAGTAGACGACTGTAAGGGCGCGCCCTACGGGACTCGAACCTCGGCTTGCGGCCGTCGAGCGGACTGGTATCTATGAAGTGATTACTGAAGTTTTTTTTCTTTAAAAAGTGTAATTTTGTTTCAATCAATGTGGGTTTACTGGGGCAGAGTTAAGTCCGTCCATAATGAGAAAAGTTTAACCAGTTTGTTTCACAACAAGTTTGTTGGCTTTTTTAAAAGCATGAGTTTTATCTATAATCGCTGTTGGAAACAAACTTACTTTATGATATTATATATTTTGAATATATATAATATTTTGAAGCATATGTAAAATTGAAACTTTTATATAGACTACTTTTCACTAAAACTATGTGATTTTAATGTTACTTTCATTTAGATTTAGCGATTATTAAGGCAATTGCCTTAATGATTTTTACTAAAAATCTAATAATTAATTACTGTCTTTACGTATAGTCAGCAGACAGTATGTAAATTCAAAATAAGTTTTAACAACCCTGCAAATGTTAAAAAGTTTCCAGTTTGTTCACTAACTATGTGAGCTGCAAAACGAATGTAATTCAGAAAATGTAGATTCAAAGAAATATATAACTAGCTAACTTTAATGTTGTATCTGTGCCAATTTTTATGAAAAAATCGCTCAATTATAATTAGACAGATAATCAGTTATATTAGCAACTAAAGTAAGTTTATTACGACGTACCAACATTAAGATTTTATAAGTATAAAAAGTTCCATATCTAATTTCCCAACTGCGCTCCCTCTTATTCAACTTTACCTTTTCCTCTCATCTCAAGTTCTAATTAACTTAACCTAAGTCGGATTTACCGCGCTATATTCCCATAGCACAGATAATAAATCAGCGTAGTGAAAACTCGTGTTAACACTCGCATCACAAAACTATTGGTGAGGTTGGAATATTCTATAGCAAATTTTACGCGCTACATTGGTTAAATATACATTTGAAAAAATGGTTTAAGATATAAATATTAATTACGAATAATATTTGGAAAAATGAGAATAAACTATAAAGGTGCTAATTATTAAGATATTCTACTCAACAAAGTACTAAAGTATATAGTAATTTAGTACATATCTAAATTATACATATATGAATTGTACATATATGTAGATACAATATATTATACATAAATCAATGTGATAAAGAAAAATATCTCAGTGATAATAAAAAAATAATCAAAATTGTTCAATTCCGTAACAATTGTACGCGACTGAATATTGAATTACAGAATTTACTGTCCAAATTATCCACTAATTGTATTGTGAACGTTACAATCAGCATAGGGCTTCCGTATCGAATGCCATCAATAATAATTCAGGTGCTAAATGTAGCGATTAACACCCTTTTACGTCTAACAACCGTTTGAGTTTGAGTTACAAATATAATCTTGCTAAATCGTGTAAATTAACCAGCTAATATTATTAAATAATATAAATATTTTTTCTACATTAGTAGAAAAAATATATTTTTTAAATTTTACTTTAATTTTAATTTCGAAAAAAAAAAAAGATTTTGCAAATTTCAAATATACAATTAAACATTTAACACTGAAAACTTCACCATACACAGATTATAAACACAACAATATATTGTCTTAGCACAATTAAAAAAAACACCTTCAACTTCTGGAGTATTTTAAACATGGAACGCGACGTATGCGCCAGCTGCGGCGCGGAAGCGAACTAACTGTGCCGTCCGCGATATCCTACAGGACTACGGATCGATATTTACATAGTGCTGTTAATATTACCACGGCTTGTTTATTTTTATCTTTATGTTTTAAATGGCTGAGGATACGTCTAACGACTACGACGAAAGATCGATTTAAGTGGATAAATAAAGTTGGTAGTAAATTTTTTCATTCATAAAATATAATTCAAGTAAATATTTAATTATGAAAGGTTTTAATTAATCACGTTGTCATACTAATACTGTAAATGTGAAGGTAAGTTTGTTTGTTACGCCTTCACGCCAAAACTACGAAATAATAATTCGATTATCATGAAACTTTTTAAGTATATTATTTGATTGAGGTATTAGAAATAACATAGAGTACTTTTTATAAAAAAGGAAAAGAAGAATAGAAGAATTCCCCTCTCTGTATTTTGATGATCACAATTCTAAATATCAATTACTATACATACTATATTATTTACAAATAAAATAGAGTTCAGAAAAAATTGATTTCTATATTGTTTGAAACATTTTTTTATATTCCAAACAATAGCTCATATAATCCTAGGGGAAAAAAAAAGAAAAAAAACATTATTTCTATAAATATTCATGGGACATGTTTGGTCGAAAACGCTTTTGACATTCCTAGTTACGCTTGTTTAGTATGTAAATTTTGTTCCTATGCGGTACGCTCGGAGAAAATTTAATTTATTTTCGATGTATTTTTGTATCATGTAGCATTAAAACTTATATGTGAATTAATTTAATAAGTATAACATCGACTTCTTCAAAGGCAGCCACTTAGTGCTTGCATTTCTTCAGGAACAGAGTACCCTTTTCCATACCCAACCGGAGTGGCTGTAAAAGCCAATAGGGCTAACAGCATTAACCTCATGTTCGAAAATAAAAGAAAAGTAAGATTTCCCTCAATTTTAACATAAAGTAATAAGTGTAAGCTATTGTTCAATTAAACGCCAGCCGTGGCGCAGGGGCACATGCGTGTGAGTGTAAAAGCGCGACAGATTGTGGGTTCGATTCTCTTTCGTAGAAATGGAAATGTTTCTATAAAATTTTAAAATCGAAATGATTATTTCTCTCCTTATATAGTTTTACTGTAAGATATATAACGTAGTATAATTTTACAAACCTAATCTAATTTTTGAATAAAAGAGCATAGAAAGCAGACGAATAGACTAATAAAGGAAGTATAATAAAGTTTTGGTAAAAATACATAAAATGCAGTTTTATTGCGGTGCGACGCGACGCATTCTAAACATGATTTAAATCTACTTCGTTACTTTCTATTGTAGAGACAAAAGTGCGGGTATCTCTTTTATACTGTGCTGTAAATGGACGCGAGTAATTCAACTGTAATAGTAAGTAAAATACTGTATGGTTATAATTTTTACGCTGTATCAAGTAAATAAATAATAAAAAAGAAACTGTGCTTTCGTCTTGTCACCAATACCTCAGATTTCGTTAGAAAAATAATGGATTTCATCAGATTTTAAGGTAGATTAAATAATACTCAGAATTCTATATTAAGCATTTAAGCAGTTAATAAAAATATATATATTACATTGTCGAAATCACAAATTACCTGTGACAATTGTAAGCCCATCCTTACGGGTACATATAAAAGTAAAACCAAGTATGACGTATCTGGAAAACTTCCAGACACTAGACACAGCCAAGTTTGCCAAAATCAGCAGTTCCAAGTTGAGTAAAAGGGGAATTGAAGTTTTAGCTCTTCATTTTACTTTTGCTGTAGTCTTGTGGAACGCAGATAAGAGATGATTAAGGAGGTAAATGTTTGTGAAGCTTTTACTGTATTAATTTTTGTAAGCTTCTCTTTTGTGCTCTATATTTCTTATAATTTGCTGCTTTGTATATTAGTTAAAGTAACTTAGGACGTCGGTAGGTTTGCTTTAGTTATGGAAAATTAAAAATTGTGATAACGACTCGAAGTCGTTGAAATTAAATATATTGACAGGCTCTTACTTTTTAAAAATTGTTTGGTAAATTAGAATTTTTCAGAAACTTTTCCTCAGAAAATTCATTTTATTACTAAAATTGCCTTTCTCTTCTATATAATATAAGCACGATCAGAAGTTTTTCTAATATAACAAATTATTTCACCGAATAACAATAAAAAGGCATGATGCCAGACAAACTCGAATCCATCCATCAAAGTATGCGCCAAGTTGAGTAATGAAAACATCAAGGTCAACGCTTGCCACTGGACTCATTCCAAATATCCATGGCATCCCTTATAAGTTTTCTTATCTGATTACATATATAGGGCTAAATATCGATCGCACTGTACAAGGGGTCCGAGACCCTACTTTTGCCTCACTGACTTACTTAGGGGTGCTATATTGTTATTTATAAAAATTAATAAGCTAATTTAGACTTTACGTGATGAAAATAAGAACTAATTATGAATAAAATTTTCCTGTTCATCGAAGTAAGTAAAAGCGGTCAAATATTTGTCCATTACGACGATGTATGTTTTTCGCGACCCCTAAACATCAAAGTATAGTGAGATTAACAATATGTTTAACATGTTTCAATATAAGGTAATAATACACTTAAATGTTTTTGGAAAAAAAAATTAGTATGGAAGTATAAAATTATTGAGACTGTCGTGGCGCAGCGTCACATGGGTGTGACTGTAACGCGACGGTTGTAGGTTCGATCGAGGAAGTGCAATATTTTTGTACTTTTATATTTCCATTTGGCAAAGCGCGGCGTTGAGTTCTGCCGCTCAACACGCAATGACTCCGAAATTCGGCAGAAAGTGGGGATTTGTAGTTATTTTAAATAAGTATTACTAATATGAATTACTTTGTATGTGTCATTAAGAACATACATTAAAAAATATAGGAATTATAGTTATATCGATTTTTGATGAAAAAAATAGACATTTTCATTTAAATGTTTTATAATTAAGTTAAAATATAGAAATTAAAAAAACATATTCCAGTCTTACCTAAGAAAGAAGAGATGGGTGGGGATTAAAAGCGATATACGATACGATAGCTTCTGATATTAACGTATAATTTTCTGCTTCACACTGTCCCACTAAGAAGACAGATCCTTGTACCACAACATCTCACTCTGGAGCTCAATGCTGCATTTTGTCTTAATATAAAAGGGAAATAAAAATCATCCATTTTCTCAAGTGAATCCGCAACCGGGTTAACGTTAAATCCTTATTTAACGTTAACGTTAAAGGGTATCCTATTAAGCAACGATGGCCTATAGAAGAAATCTGGTCGTACAAATATTTATACGCAACGTAATATTAATATTTGTAATGTAAACTAAATATTTTTATATTGTTTCACGGTGTATTCCGCACATAACAGGGTAAGCAGATGGAACCTAGGAACCTAGTGCTCAGACACTCCATTATCATTAAGTTTTTATTTCCTTACTCTCCGCCGAATCCTGAAGGCCTTGTTGAGTAGCAGAACTTAACGCCACGGTTTACTTCGTTACCAGAGCGCGAATATAAAAATATCAAATATTTAATTTCCTCGAACGGGAATCGAAGCCACGCTGTCGTGTTTTAAGCCTGCGAAGCTTATGCCCCTGCGCCACGACTGGCCTTTAATAATATATATCAACGGAATTTAATTAAAGTTTGATTAAATGTTTGACAATGTCCGCATACCGACTTTCAAACGGCGGCGGATAATGCACGAGACATTTCTATTGCGATCACAAATATTTAAAGAGTTTTGTTATTATTATTGATATTAGAAATTACAATTAATTAATTCTAGAAATAAAATGTAGATTTTGATAATGTTTTTATTTAACTTGATATATCCCGCGTATATCATCTATAAAATTAATAATAAAAAAATTAAGTAAAATCAGCTTCACGCTGTATCCCGCAGACAACAGGGTAGGCAGAGGGAAGTTAGTGTTACGACACTCCGTTCCCCACTTTCTGCCAAATTCTGGAGGCATTGCATGTTGAGTGGCATAATTCAACGCCGCACTTTTCCTCGACACCAGAGCGAAGAAATGGAAATATAAACGTAAATAAATATTTCACTTCCGCGAGTGGGGATCGAACCTACAACCGTCGCCTTACAGTCACACTCTTGTGCCGCTGCGCCACGACGACCTCAAACAAATGAATAAACTTACGCTTAAAGAACTTTGTAATAATATTTTACATATTTTAAGAAAGTAAGGTAAATAAAAGTTCAAAATTTACAATTAAATCGTTATCATTTTGCAGATCAAATTGTTATGCTTATTTAAACTCTATATTGACTCAGCATTTGTAGCAACTTCGAGTTTAAACTATACCTTAATAATGCTTCTTTAAAAAAAGGTAAATCTAGTAAACGAGTAGTATAAATATTATTTTAAATCAATATGTTTTATAACGTGGCCGCATTAGGTAGATTGACGCTAGCAGTTCAAAGATTATTATTACACTGAATGCTTCGTCATACAAGATATTTTCAAGGCGTTCCACCCACCTTCCCACCCATTTCCGGCGCCGACGAGGCGCCTGTGCTCTAGAATTTTACTTTACGTATACTAAGTCCAGTATTAAGTTTAGACTGTTTTTAATAGAAAGAAAAATTAAATCAGCTTCACAATGTATCCCGCATACAGCAAGGTAGGCAGAGGGAAAGTTAGTTGGTGTTAAGACACTCCGTTCCCAACTTTCTGCCGATTTTTTTCTAGGCATTACATGTTGAGTGGTGGAACTCAATGCCGGGCATTTACCTTGTTGCCAGAGCGAAGAAATGAAAATATAAAAAATGATAATTCATTCCCTCGAGTGGAGATCGAATACACAACCATCACGATTGCCGCTACCAGACGAAATCCCACTGCGCTACGATAGCCATAGTTTTTAAATGCACTATTACTTGTTAAATGCATAAATGAGCTATAATTAGTTTTTGAAATAAATAAAAATTGACAATAATATTGAAAATAAAAATTTAGTCTATCGTGTTAAATTGCGGCGGCATCAGCGCTGTGGGGTTGTTAAAAAATGTTATTTTTTAATAAATATGAAATTTCATTCTGAACGAACAACTAAGAGCATTTGCACGTGAAAATATTTAAATTGGTATCTTCTCTAAGCAATACTATTGAATCCAAAAAGTCCAGCCAGAGCTTTGTCATCAACAAATAGATTTTATGGATCATATTTATTGAAAGATTTTTCCGCATATCCTGCATATTATAAAAAGGTTATATCCTTTATTTTTAATCGTTCACCATTGTGACGCTGTTGGCAATTGCAAGCATAAATTTAACGGTAGTGGATTCAAAAACTATAATAAAAGAAAATAATTCTTTCTCTTTCAAAAATCCTATTAGATAAAAGTAATTTAGAAAGTGAATTTAAGCAAAAATGTATATATTTTATAAGCTTACTTAGTTAGTTTATTAACTGGTTCATTGTAAATCGATCATCGTTTTCAACTATGGATGTACTCGTAATCCCAGAGTGAAAGCTTCCGAGAGCCGATTTGTATACTAGTAGTCGATTTGTTTATTCATTCTAATATTGGATATATTTTGGCTTTATTATGGTATAATCATTGACAAAATATATTTTATCTATAAAAAAAATCACAATTGATAACCTCCTTCTTACGGAAGTCGGTTAAAAATATATCTATTTCTGAAAAAGGCACAATTCAAAAATTAATACTTTATAGGTTACAATATAAACACATACATTGGTAGCAATCTTTGTAAATCACTATCAAGAGATTTAAATTTTCTTCCTTCCAGTTGTAACCCGTAGCAGGATAGGCAGAGGGAACGTAATATTAAAAGAAAAAAACTGGACGGAAAGCTGAATGGATCTTCCATTTTCCACTTTTCACCCAATTTTCAAAATATTGCGGTATCGAGTGACTGAACTCAACGCCTTATTCAAAATAATTAATTCCTCGACCTCTCCAACAACAGGTCAGATAGATTATTTAATACTCCTAATTCTACTACATCTTATAGATACATAAAAATATCTTCGAGCGAAACGAAAGGTGAAATTTGATTTATTTTTCAGGACTTACAAGTAATTGTAGCAGTTTAGTTCCTCACTGTACTTATTCATTGTTCTAACATGGTAAAAATAGACTTTGTTGTTTGAACATCTCTATATTATGATAGTAAGATTATTTTGTTTCATGATATAACCAGTTAATGTTTCTTCATAACGAAGCCATATTCCGATATAGCTTTCAAGAGGTACATTTAAAAGTAAATATATTTTAGAGAATAACTTTTTTAACAGAATAACTCTGAAAACAGTTACTCTCAAAGCTTATAGTTGTTTATGTTAAAAGTGTCGACATATGGATATACTTATATAAGTATGTTTAAATACTTTATATTTTAATATATCCAAATTAACAGATGTGGTGTGGTGTTTTGCTAAGAATAAATAACAAAGATCTCGTTATTTTTAACCGACTTCTGTATGAAAAGGGGGTTATCAATTCGACTGTATTTTCTATAAAAGATTCAATTATAAAAATATATTTTATTCTCCATTGTTATTACTTTAAGTTACATATAACAATAAAATAATAAAAATAAATCCATTAAGCCTACGCAATGTTTAGAACAAACTTGAAAATTGCGAAGTTTGCAATTTTTAAGTGCTACGAGAGTAGAGACCAGTAAATGTAGAGACACTTACTCCCTTGTTTGAAATGTTTTAGCGCACGGTTAAATATACTAAATGGAAATTATAGTTTTATATAATGTATTTATGTTTAATGCTTAGTGACGTACTTTATACAATTTTGTTTTAGGTTTACAAATTATTTAATGTGGCCGTCGTGGCGCAGCGGCACAAGGGTGTGATTTCGTGCGCTGCAAAATCGACTGTTTGTGGGTTCGATCCCCACTCGAAGAAATGAAATATTTATTTACGTTTATATTTCCATTTTCTTCGCGACCTCTAGTGTCGAGGCAAAGCGCGGCGTTAAGTTCTGCCACTTAATACCTAATGCTTCCAGAACTCGGCTTAAGTGGGGAACGGAGCGTCTTAACACTAGGTTTCCTCTGTCTACTCTGCTATGTACGGGCTAAAGCGTGAAGCAAAAACAAAATATATATTCTAATAAAGAAAACAAGTTATGAATCATTGTTATTTCCGAAAAGTATAAAGAAAATCCAATTTCTAATATATTTACGATATAAAAACAAACTATTTGAATAATCGTCGGTATAAGGCATTTAAAGGTTTTTACGTTTCGAAATCTGTCAAAAGTGAGTCATCCAACACAAAACGCAGAGCAATAAAAACGACAGCACACGTTTCTAGCAAATTGGAGTGGCAGTCGTTAAAGCATTGATTCCTTCACTAATCCCTATGGTCTAACGTTTGTAGAGCAATGCACCTGCAGAAGTGGCATTATTGATAAATGTATAATTTAAAAAAAAATAAAAGGAAATAATATGATTAATTTGTAAGCAAGTATCCTGTGATTTTATATTAGTTCGTAGTTAACAGATACCAATAAAACAAAATACAATAGAGAAAACTGCATTTAATTCGGATAAGCCGTTTCTGACATTAGCGTGCACAGATACATAGATAAACAGACATTTTATAAAAAAGTCGTTGATTTTGGTTATATGACATTTATAAATGCAAATGTTAAACGACACCAGAGCGAAGAAATGGAAATATAACCGTAAATAAATATTTCACTTCCTCGAGTGGGTATTGAACCCGCAACCGACGCGTTAAAGTCACACCCTCGTGCCGCTGCGCCACGACGGCCTCAGACATAAAAATAAAATGTAACAAAGTTAAGGAACACATAGAGTCTTGTCTACACGAGAGATAGTAGCAATTTTACAGTACACTATTCTAAATCAAAAAAAGGGTAAAACGACTTATCGCCGGAGCCACGGTCTGGCGCGTGTCCAAACATAAAGCATATCTATACCCTCGTATATTCATTTAAGTTCTATACTTCTATGCTTTAAAACAATGCTTTGGAAACTTAAACCTTATTACTAGTATAATAAAGTAGTATAAGAAATTGAAAAAGCGTTGTTGTTTTTCTTTAAGATTGTTGTTTTGGTGTCAGAATGCAAAGGTTAGGTGTGTCAATTGTTGTTAACTCATCAAATAACCTTCATATGTTAGCTCTTATATGGCTCTTTCATGGCTTAGCAAGAAATAATGTCTTTGTTTTATAGTTTCGATGTATCATTTATATTTATGATCAAAATGTTTAATTGTATTTAAAAAAATGTTTATTATGAACTAAATGGATATCGATATATTAATTAAAAACTTTTTGTTATTTTTTTTTAATTATTATTAGAACAGAGGACGACAATCTTTTTTATGTCAGTCTACTTAGAATTGAAGAGGTATGTATATATTTTTCTCTTTTTAACGTTAACCAACAAAATAGCAAAGTTAGAAGTTTCAATGCCCACGCCTGGACGTCACGTCAAAGAAGAATATAACATAAAACTATATATAAATTATGTGATAATTTTATAACCCATTAAATACCAGTGAGCTTAATAAGAATCAAAAAAATAGAGATAATAACAATATGTGACTAAGTTCTCTTCACTTCCACAATGTAAATAAATCGTAAACATTAGCGAAAAATAAAAACAACAACAAAAAAAAAAACAAATTCGCTCTTCCAAAAATATTTATTTTAGATGAGATCGTGACGAATTTACTAGTAATTAAGTTCGTGACGGACAGACAGACGTTCAACGAATATAGATAAGTTGTTAATATTGCGGGAGGCGGCAACGTTTCCTGTGACAATTTTGGACGTGATTTCCTGCCAGGAATCTCGAAGTCGACTTGATGAATTCCATGAGGAAATATTAATAATCAACTATGGAACATTACAGACACGTTTCAGGAAGGGTGTGAATAAGTGAAAGTATTTAAGTAAGAACTTACAAATTTGAATTTTATTTCTGGTTTAAGATTGATGGCTAAGAAGCCGCGTATAGCAGGAGAGGCAGCGAGAGCCTCTGCTCATTCACAAGATACTCCTCTCTTCACTTTCTCCTGATTTGGAGATATTGCGTGTTGAGTGACGAAACTCAACGCCACGTTTTGCCTCGATACCAGAGCGAAGGAATGAAAGTATTATATTTTTTTATGTCCTCGATCGGGAACACAACTTGTCACAGTTTACAGTCTCACGTGGGGCAAGCCACGACTGGCCTCATGTTAAGAGTTTTCTTTGATTATTGAAATTGATTACAATATATGTAAGTAGAATCTGCTTGAAGGTTGTAATTGAAGACAACAATGCGTATGAAAAAATGTTCTAATGACGCAAACGGTCCCAGATTCTTCTTCAACTTCTAATGCAATTCTTTGGCTCGCACCGCCTACTTTAAAACTTTTCAATCTCGAGTTGTGGGAAAATGCAATTGTAAAATCGTAGCGAGAAACACTTGCGAACGACCGAAGGACATTAAGCGCTTACGAATGGAATATAAAAGACGGATTCTCAATACAATAGCTGTTTTATTAAAATTTTATTTCTCCAGCTGCGTCCGTTGTCTATCTATACCCTATAGGATCTATGTAAATGCGCAATGCGTCATACAATGCACTATGCAGCCTCATGAATTATG
>DWGR01003801.1:0-11773 GCA_018247715.1 Heliconius burneyi | reverse complement strand
TAGTTCAAGTTTAATTACAGTATTTAGAATTCGAATGCGTATTAACGGTTAATGAAAGACAACCGTTTCCTGTTCTCATTCACACCTCGCGCAGTGGGTGCGCAATTTAAATCGAATTATTTATTTATTTATTATTAACTTTAATGATTTTGCTTTTTTCTCGTATTCTTCTTTCCTCTGCTCATCTGCTTACTACGTATTTCTTCTTTTTTGGTGTAATTTTACATTTTTGGTGTAATTCATGTTAAACGATATTTCACAAATCCGTTTTTAACACAATGTTTATATGTAAGATATTTGATAAACTTAAATTAAATAATACCGTGAATTATAATTCTTTTATTAAAAAAAATCATTTTCTGATTCAAAGTAGTATTTGGTAAATCTCGATGTTCCGAAAAGAATTGAATCTACACCCTTTCAAAACCGTAACACATACAAGGAGGCTACAACACATTCAATGACAATAACTCATAAATAATTATAAGCAATCAAATAAACATGCAAACTAACCTGTATAATAAACATAAAATATTTACTTGTTTATTCCGTCGCATACAGACGTGACGGCTTGTGCGAAGCTAGCATTTTATATATATATATATGAAAAAAATGAATAACCTAGGACCGCAGCCTTAATATTTAACAACACGTTTCACAGTCAGCCATTGTAGATAATTCATGCCTTCGGTGCTTGTCCACCTTTCCTGCACTCTGCTGTGCTGTGATGCGTCAGTCCATTGCGACCGCTCGCACATTCTACGCGGGTCTAATATTAAAGTGGCAAAAATCTTTTATAAACGTGGTAACATAAAATCCGGTCGTCATATTTTCAATGTTATTCTTAATTGTTTGCCAGGATATATGTAATGTAGGTAATTGAAGTGTCGTGTCTCGTGTACCAATATATATCGGATCACTATATAAGTTTTAAGGAATATTTGAACACTAACTTTGTAAAGCTGGAGCGGAATAATTTCCACATGCACTACAGAAAGCGACCCTACAGGTTAGATATTTTATAACAAACAAGGCCAAGGTTCGATAACTACTTTGAATTTAGAATGTAGATGAATAGTTTTTTTAAATGTACCAAAAAGCCTTGTGTTTTATAACAATAAAATATATTTTTAACCTTAAATTTACGGTCTGATAAAAATTTTGTAATCACATTCACCTAAACTATGCAAGTTTATTTAGTTAAAATGCATTTGGTACATATTATAATTAGAATAATTATGTGTAATTCGTTATTTTTAATTATAACTAAGTAATAAAATAGTAAAAGAGCTCACAATATTTTTTTATTATATTTGAAAACTTAATAGTATTGCCTATATTGCCTTTGAACTCTGCTTGCTCCTTTTGTAGTTAGACTATTTTTATTAGACCGCGCACAAAGCAACAATGCGTACGCATGAGTATTTTATAGTGTCCATTCTATTGTTTGGATAATCAATGGTGTCCAACACGCAATGGCAGTGGATTCACTTATTTAGCATAGGTTTTTTTATTCAACAAATACAAACAATACATGTAATTATGTAGGTATACTGACTTAAAGTCAGCACACAGTATGTAGTAAAAAATAACCATTTAATAATAGAACTCATCGCTTGTTGATTTTATATATAAATGTTATTTATATTCTTTTTATATTTTATATTTATATCAAATAAAAACAATATAATGATCACGCAACTTTTGACAGCAACGAAGCGTCACAGAGTAATTACTGAAAGAGAAAATAAACGACTGTCAAAATTCTACAACACTTGATATATAACAATGATACATGCGTTATAATATATGATAGTAAATTACACTGCACTAATACAATTTATCTCTTCCTACATTGCTAAATGTGGAGATGAGCGAAAATTACACACTTAATTTTTAGAAAAAAAAACTAAAAAAAGTTTTTATTTTTTTGTCTAACAAATAACCAAATATTTAAAAAGAATATTCAACTACCGTAGGCCGTCTTGAGGCCGTCGTGGCGCAGCGGCACGAGGGTGTGACTTCGTGCGCTGCAAAATAGACTGGTTGTGGATTCGATCCGAACTCGAAGAAGTGAAATCTTTATTTACGTTTATATAACCATTTTCTTCGCTCTGGTGTTAAGGAAAAGCGCGGCGTTGAGTTCTGCCACTCAACACGCAATGCCTCCAGAAATCGGCAGAAAGTGGGGAACAGAGTGTCTTAACACTAGGTTCCCTCTGTCTACACTGCTATGTGTGGGATACAGCATGAAGCTAAAAAAAATACACTACTAAAAATTTCCCTGTCACATTTATTTCAATACCATTACATACAATATACTATACAGTAGAATAGTTTTTATAAATATACAAAAAAATATTATAACTAAACATATTCGTGTGTGATTACAACATCAATCATATTCGATGTTGGTAAAAATGGAAACTGTAAACATTCCTATTTCCGTAATTTATATAAAACTATCTAATTTTAAAATTATGAACATCCAATATACAATGTATTTGAATGCAAGGAAAACTAAATTTTATTGGTACAAATACAAATAGCTGCAGCTAATAAAACACGTGTCTCTGGCTAGGCAAGTGTTGATTGTGGGTTCAATTCTCACTTCGTCTGTTACTTCTTAGACTGTATAATAAACTAAATATTTATTTTATTACTATTAAAAAAGTTAAATTTACGAATTTAAGAAGCCGTCGTGGCGCAGCGGCTCAAGGATGTGATTGTAAGGTGACGGTTGTAGGTTAGATTCTCACTCGAGGAAGTGAAATATTTATTTACGTTTAATTTTCAGTTTCTTCGCTCTGGTGTAGAGGCAAAAGCGCGGCACCACTGAGTTCTGCCACTCAACACGTAATGCTTCCAGAATTCGGCAGAGAGTGGGGAACGCAGTGTATTAACACTAGGTTCCCTCTGCCTACCCTGCTGTGTGCGGGATACAGAGTGATGCTTATTATTTTATTCACAAACGTTTTGTTGTGGTTTTTTTTGGTAGTATTTTTTGGTAGTTTAGTCCCGAAACAGAAAGTGTATTTATAATAATAAATTATCTAAACAAAGTGACTTAATAATAATAAATGAAGTTCGTTATATAATGTATCATAACTAACATATATTATAAACTAATTATAACAATGTAACTTATTGCAAAAAATATTGCTTATTTAGTAAATAGCGGAGAACAAAAACAAAAATATCTCGCTGAATATTAACCTTCCTAATAAGATACAATACTCGTGCAAATTTATAAATATAAAATGTCACTTATAAGTCATAAGTACCACCAATAACAAATTCACAACAGATTGGAAAGGAAACACATTTCACAGTTATCAATATAATTATCACAGCCACGACGCATTGCTTCAGTGCATCGCTTTCTTACACAATTTCATGGCATGCGCGTATCCATGATTTCACCATCGCCCCTTATGTGCAGGCACAGCTTAGATAGCCACATAATATAAATTGCAATTCTTACTTATATATATATAAATATATTTTAATCTATACTGTACTTATAATTAAAGTGTAAATCATTACTCTGTACATGGAATATATTAGGGGCATTTATTATTTTTAGGTATACGAGTATAACCCAAATGATTGTTTTTTGTATGTTTGTCTGTGCTTTTGTTTACGCTAATTACAAAAACGACCTATAACCGATTTAAATGCAGTTTCCACTATTGTATTTTAGGAAACATCCCTTAACATTGTGTGTTTGATTTATTTAATTTGGTTCATTAATAAAAACAAAATGTTAATATAAAGAATTGCATGCGACAATATTGCTATAAAATAAGTATTTTATTGAAACTTTAGCTATCAGTGTATGGATATTGTCTTTACAACGATAATGTTATTAGATCAAAGAACTAATTCAGGTAAAATAATAAATAATTGTGTACTACAAGCGAGCTAAGCCGCGAGAAGTTCGAGTATACTTACAATAAATATAAAAGTTCAATTTCTTCAATAGTTCAAATAAAAATAAAATATATGTATGTATCTCATTTAATGCATAGGTACCAAGAACAAATATACTTGAATTAAATGAATGAAGCAACAACCAAAAATTTCAACTATTTCTAAAGTAATGCACAACGGCTGTTAAAAACGTCGAAATAGTATGTTTATGTAATATAATTGCTTACGTACAGATGCACACAAAAGCGATAATTGTTAGCGCTCGACATGCAAAAATATTTCCTTCTTTCTCCGTAACGTTAACTCGCACTTTTCTACTCCAACTAAGTACGAAGTACATAAGAGCAATATAGTAATTTAATTTATAATATCTTACTTTACATCATGCTCTTCCATTGTGATACGCGCACATGCCTTCTTATAACGAGCGACGTCTACTTTTACATTTTATAACAAAATTTCTTCACAAGTTTCTCTTATAAATTATTTTTAACAATAAAGCATAAACGTGTTTTTTCATTTAATTAATATTCTACTTTATTGTTTCAGCTCAGGGAAGCGACAAATTGGCGCCAATGTCTTAGCAAGGTAATTTTATTATAGTAATTATGTATAGTCTGTAACATATATTTTTTAAATAATTGAACAAATTGTAATATTGATCTATAAAGAAAAAATATAAACAATATTTTTATTTATAAAAAAGTTATCTTATTAGAATGTTATAAGTATGTCAGGAAAAAATAGGACATACTAATTTAATAAGCGCCATCTATGGCAACAGGTTGTAACTAAATTTAAAATGCAACGTTACTCTTAATATCATTTTATGTTTTATGATAGATGGCGTTGAAACTTACTATTTAATAAAATAGATGTCGCTATTTACCGCATATTCGTTCCAATTCAAATCTTCTCCTGAGGTGTCCTGAATAACTAATGGAGTGAGGCATTATTATTGTTTTAGCCAATTGTACCGGTCGTCGTCCTTTAACTCATCCGGGTGCGGGTCAGGTGGGGAGCCGGCTGACGACATGTACTCTGATGTCTCACTTGAAGAGGATGTGCAAGGTCTTAACTACAAGGTCAGTATTTAACAGAGATATGCTAACTTTTTTATACATTGAGTAATTTATTTGATATTAATCAACACGCAATATATACATAGCAATGTAATGAAACTATATAATAACGTCTCATTATTAAAAATAAAAAATAGTTTAGCTGGCATCCGCATTACAAAACCTACATTTCCTATATTACCTACCGGCAGTTTTTCCCGCCATTGCTAAATATGCTGCACAGAATGTGAATTAATTTACAATAGTACTACATTACACTTCAATGTTGTTTTCAAGATTACTTCATTTTTGCAATTAGACCTAAGACCTATGGATAACTTAAATTAAGTGTACAATCTTCTTCGTTCTGTACCAATTTAGGATTTTATGTCAACGAGAAGTACAATTTATAAAAGTTGACTAACTTAAGTTAGCTATCGTAGTTTGTAATATTTTTTCTGTAAAATATCTAAAGCTTTTACTATATTTCCCTATATTATAAGCTCCCCCTTTGTGCCAAATTTTAAAACTAGGTCCACGGGAAGTACCTTTTAGTTTTGATTACGCGGCAAATTTCATAAATGTTTATATATTTTGATTGCATCAAGCTTCTAAAAAGTTTTATTTGTTTTGTGCTGCAAGGGACCGTTAACCTGAGTATTTGATAATAATTTCAGCTTGATACGTCCACGTCAAGATAAATAGACTTGGCAGACTTACAAATGGGTTCAAAGTGATTATATAGGGGTTCCATTTTTTCTCTGAAAAATAATGTAAAAATACAAACTTTTTCTTACAAAGACGACTACATAATGTTTATCTCAAAAATAAATATGAAATATTTGAAAATTATGAAGACAACATTCAGTTCAGTTCTTCATTCAAACGAAATTGATAAGAAGCGTGTTTTTCGTAGAAAATTACCTTATAGTCTTGGTAGACCGGTTTCGTTATCGTGTGTCATTGGCAAGTCATCATGCATCATTCGTGATAGTAGTTATGTCTACTTCCTTCCTGACGATATTAAGTAGAGATACTAGAAAAATAGTTTATGTAAGGACACACAATGCGTGGAAATGGTTAATTATTTTAAGTTCTTATAGTAAAACTAATAACTATTTATTATAATTGTAGGTTTAAAATAATTAAAATTAGTAATTGTTATATATTCCTTGGGATAGGGTCAAGTAAAACGAGATTTAGTTGCAGACTGACTTTATTACCTGTAGCCCAAGCACGAATAACTATCGCTTGTCGATAAGGAATTGAACAACATCCTATACAAATTGGTATCGACGACGATTTGAATACTTTTCGATAGTTATTCGTGCTTGGGCAACTGTAACGGGTTAGTATATAACGTCTTACCAAATTAAGACATTATTTATTAGACCGGTGTACGGGCCGAGTACAACTGCCATTTCCAAAATGCTTAATAAGATTGCTTATATATCTCCTATATTTAATATGTTAAACAAGAAGAAATAAAAGAGTCTAATCTATATGTGTACTACTTATATAAGAAATTAATTTATGAGATTTAAACATTTTTAAAAACTTACGCACAAATGTATACTAGAAATTATTTACGGAGGTGTGTCATTTTCATGACTAAAGAGAGTTTATTAAGTTTGTGAAAACCCTCATTCACCAAGCGTAATTGTTTGAAGTCATAGCCACCTCGATACGTGACTAAAGATCTATTATTGGTCGCAGGGTTAGATCTCTTCAGTGGTCCAATTGTTATAATAAAGTATTTTTTATGTCTTATGTCCCACATTCTAGAGACTTCTCGACGAAACATTGAAAATAATTCAGAATTACATAATTAATTAGAAAATAAATTAATATCTACCAGCATATCATTCTGCTTAAAAAAATATGTTGATAGTCATTAGTGTAGCCCCTGGCTAGACTTTCTAAATAACCTTATCTAGACAGTTTTATGATAAATATGCATAATTAGTTTTTTCTTTAATTACACATTGCCCTGGCACATTCGAATTGTTCCAAACTGGTTCTGATGATGAGGTCAAAAACATCATTTCCTATGATTAGATAGAAAATACGTCTCCCACCTATGTATCACAAAATATTTTTTGCTTTCTTCCTAACATGAAAATGACTTGATTGATATATATATATATATATATATATATATATATATATATATATATATATATATATATATTATTCTTATTAATGAATCAATCCAAGGTCAAGTTGGAAACCAGCCAAATCCAAAAATAAATGTTTCGCTACTCTTATTAAAAGTGTGACGGCATCTGCAGTAGTCATCCATAATAAATGCAATAGCTTAATATAAACTTATGTTTAAGCGTACCAGATATTGTAAAAGTATATATAACTATGGATATTTACTCGACTACGTCGAAAGAAAATGTATTGTAACATAACAAAGTTACTTATTCTAAAACTATACTTTGAACTATTATCGGCAAACAGAAACCGAAATATCGATTCAATTGATTTTACTGTAAAAATATTCCACCAACTGCTAATCGAAAACATCCATCGCTTTACAAGTCTGGTTTTTAAAGTTTTTTAGATTAACACAACTCTAGGTACCAGGGCAGGCAGGTTTAATTTTTGATAATAATATAAATTTAATAAGGCCAGTCGTGACGCAGGGGCACAAAGTGTGACTATAAAACCGATTGGTTGTGGGCTCGATCCCCACTCGAGGAGATGAAATATTTATTTCAATTTATATTTCCATTTCTTTGCTCTGGTATCAAAAACGCGGCGTTGAGTTCTGCCACTTAACATGCAATGTCCTCCGTATTCCGCAGAAAGTGGGGAACGGAGTGTCTTAACACTAGTTTCCTTCTGTCTACCCTGCTGTGTGCGGGATACAGCGTGAAGCTGAAGCTGATTTATATAAATATAAGTTGCTATAAGTTCCAACTGGATCAAACCCATAACTAACGCATTAATAGTCAAATACTACCAATTTAAATATATGTACAAAATAACACAAGTTAAATTGTTTTATTTTTGTAATTTTACTTTAATTACTTTTCAGACAGTTCCTTAATTTAGTTTAATAATTAAAATAATGATTAATATTAATTATTATTTTATTGTGTGTTCTTAGTGTTTATTTCATTTTTTGTTTTGACTAAAACGTCGTCCAAAAAACTTATTCCTTTAAATGAGTTAAAGTAGATATATTTGAACCCATTTTAAAATTAACCAATTTATTGCAAGTACATTATGCGTTCGCCATTTCGTAAATCAACCAAATTGTGTTGCGAAGCTAAATCGACGATGTCGAAACGAAGAATACAATTGCATTTTTTTCACCTTCCACTACATGACAACATTCTGCTGAAACAAACAAAAGGGTATTAAGTTTACTGTTTTTAAACATGCAGATTACAATATATTTATTTGTATTTTTAATTAAGTATTATAATCAAAAGTATGGATAAACCTGTTGTAGTCCGATCTTATATCATATCAACGATTTGATTTATTCATTACGATTTATATATGAACGGAAATTGTCAAAGACACCATTACTCCTAATAAAGGCATAAGCGTCCATTAAAGGAACATAATCCATGATGCCTGTTCGATGACCCTAATATGAATATAGAGGAAAAAATTAAAACAATAGACCGTCCCGGTTCATTACACAGTTCGTAGCGACGACAGGAAACAGCGCGCGCGCACCTTCCGGTCAGATGCGTGTCCATATGATAAACAATCGATATGGAATAACAATCATAATTCGATATATGTACACAGTGCCCGGTAGGTTTTGTTTTGATAATTCTTCCTTAAAAGAAATAATATTTCCTTAAACTAAATATTAGGGATCACAGTCATGAAACTTAAGATGTAAATAAATAAGTAGGTACATATATTTTGATATCTCATTCAATGCTATGAAATTGACTAACTATAAATGAAAAAGACAAAGCTTAATCTTTGGTAATCAGACTTACAAAAAAACTTTACGGTGTAGATATTATACCATTAAAATAATAAAAAAATGTTTTTTGTTCAAATTTCAATTACATAAATACTTAACAGACGTAACTGTATTAATTCAAGTAAAGGACATTTCATAGTTAATCGGCATAGACAATCTTGTACGTAGATTGATACCCGGCTATTAAAGTTAGTTATAATGAGTAGGAAATGTAGTAAACCAAGAGATATATTATTTCCGATTTCCCTTTCTTACTCAATACGAAACCGTAACATTCTCAAAGCTTCAAATGTTTACGATTCTGGAAATACGCAAAAGTGCATTTTGACTACGTGGGCGATGTCTTTGGTCGGCATTTTCTAAAACTAGCAGTTAATACTGTAGAGAAAGTAAGAATAGTGTTTATTTAAACGCAATAAGGGCTACTATGGATGTATTGGCAGGCTTGCAAGTGGCTCCTAATGCAACGGACAATGGGCCTGGGAGAAACTGCACGCAACATTACCTAGATAGGCGTGTACATAAATAATGCATTAGAACAAACAGCGAACTGTATGCTTGAATTAATTTGTCATTATGGTTTGTTATGATTGTTATTATAAATTTAATATGCTGGCAACAAAAAAATACTATTGTCATAATTTGTGTTTAAACAAATACATAAATAAATAAGCAAATTATTTCAAACTGTCTTAGGTCCATATTTATAAACCGCTCTCAAATCTAAGATCGACCTTAAGATGCCTTTTTTATTCATGATTTATGTACATATGAATGAAACGGCCATCTCAAGATCGATCTTAGACTTGAGAGCGGTTTATAAATAGAGATAATCCATTATGTAAAGTATTTTGTGTGAGCAATTTATTATTTTTTTTAATTTTAATGGTTTTTAAATAATTTATTTTCTACATAAGTAAAAATATTTTTATTATTTAGCTTCACGCTGTATTCCACACATTGCACATAGCTGGGTTGACGGAGGGAACAGAGAACTAGTGTTAAGACACTCTTTTAGAAACTTCAGTTGCCTACTTTCCTCCAAATCTTAGAGGTAATGCGTGTTGAGTGACGGAACTCGACGCCGCGCTGTTTTCGTTACTAGAATAAAGGAAAATATTAAATATTTTATTTACTCGAATGGGAATCGAATACTAGCGTAAACTAGCCTTAATTTCCTGCTCCTTAACAAATTTTAATACTTAATCTGAACCTGCCTAAATCTACATAATTTATTAGACGTAGGTATAATATATTGCAGTAAACAATAGAATATGCCCGTACAGTGGGCGTTGTGGGGGCGTGCAAAATGTGTCAAGGATGCTGTGATACAGCCGAAATATTTATATTGATAATTAAAAACAATTAATTACAAAAAATACTTAAACGACATGTGAATTAAAGAATGGCGATTATTAAATAACCATAGATAATATAGAAATTTATTACTTTGAACTATTTTCTGAAAGCAATAATTTTTGAGGCCAGTAGTGTTACAGGGGTATGCATGCGACTTTAAACGCGACAAATTCGATTTCCATTGGAGGAAATTAAGTATTTAATATTTGTTTCAGTATCTTTACACTAGGTTCCCTGTGATACTACCTGGTATGTGCGAGATATAGGGTGAAGCTAAAAAAATGTTTATTACATGATTTTCACGCCATCAATCAACCAAAAGGTCATTATAATTTAAAATATTAAATAAGATCGATAAGCGTTGCATAAGATAATGATAAAATATGCCTGTCACTCTATCTATAATGTCTTATCGAGCAAGTGTGAAACAAATAGCCTTGCATGCAATTCTACAAACATGTGAAGTTATTAATTCCGGGTCCTATTTGCTTTTTGATCATCTTGGTAAAACCTTGGTTAACATAACGTATTTTAATATTTTAGTAAGATCATATCTTGATGCCAGAGCGATGAAATCAAAATATTAATCAATAATAATTCATTCCCTCGAATGGTGATTTAGTGGGGTGTCGGGAAGTGTCTTGGCACTAACTACCCTATTATGTGTGGCATACAGCATGAAGCTCAATTTTTATTAAGATTGTGTAGATACGTATACAACACTAAAAGTGGATAATTATAGCGTTCATATAATCTTATTAGTGTAACATGTCCATCGTCTTCTTCAATATATCAAAGCCTTACAAGTGTAAAGTCGTCCTAAGGTTATCTAACTGGGTGTTCTAAAATGTGAATTGTTCAAAAAAACCTGTGAAACAGAAAGTGCTGGCGGGTGTGAAGGAACGCGTGCGAAATATTCAGTATTGTTTGAAATGCGATCTACCTGTTCACAGTAAGAAGTTACGTATTTGATACTTTGTGATCAGTTTAAACGTTTAATATACTTAGTATAAGTACATATATTAGTGAAAATTTAACAAATTACATTGGTCTTATAACGCCTCGTTTTTTCTTCACGGATTATTGTCAATTTTTAGGTAGGTAAAGAAGAAAAAAAAATACTTCGACTCTAGTTAATTCAAACTTATGATAATTTGAACCTCTCTATAATTCAAAGTTATCACGAGTTCCCTAGAAAATCCCTTTATATATATTTTTTCAAACTAAATCAATATATATTTTTATGCATACGATAATTCGAACAAAAATATCATCGACAAAACGTCGTGTTAATTTGTACTTATAGGCGTCCAACACTACAATTCGAAGTTGCAGAAACAAAGAAAGAGAAAGATAACAGAATTCGCAGAGGTAAGTACATTACTTTGACATATACTTCCGTACATATTGTGTTTTTTTTATTATAGCTCTATTAATTATTTATTCATTCATAATTTAT
>DWGR01003800.1:0-11773 GCA_018247715.1 Heliconius burneyi | reverse complement strand
CTCGCAAGCCGCGGTCCGAGTCTCACAGGAGACGCCCTTGCGACACTGTGTTCTCATTTGTTGGTGCCTTCCACGGTAACCATGCCAAGGTCAGAGCTCTTCTAGCTCGGTCTCCCAAAGCCCGGTGACGCTGTAGAGGCCCATAAGGCCAACAGCATACTGCTCAATCGAAAAACGTCAACTTTATGTAACTAAAACGCTTTTCTTTAATAACATATAAAATATTTGGAATTGTAAGTGATTATAGAGATTTCGATTGCAATATAAGGCAGCGTATAAAATAATTAAAAAGATATTTGTTAATAATAATAACGTGTAAATAATAAGTGACGATAGTGACATTGAGAGTGTAGCATCTATTTTACAACCTATGGCGTCAAGTAAGAGTGAAAGTAAATTAAAATAATATTTGCCTTGTTCTATCTGGACGGCAACTATATTTTATATACTTTGAGTATGTCTCCTACGATATTTCAAAAAGTACCAACCACCATGTTGTTTTAGAACCGAAAGAAGGATATATGAACATTGTTTCTTTATCAGCTTCACGAACTATCCCGCATATAGCACTCCGCTCCCCACTTTCCACCGAATTTATGAGGCATTATGTTTGACTGAGCCGCGCTTTACATTGACACCAGCGCGAAGAAATAAAAATTAAAACATTATATATTTTGTTTTGCCGAATTGGAATCATTGTCGCATGCACGGACACACTTACATATCTGCATCATAACTGGGGTAATATGTTTTTGGATCTAAATAAAATTAATTTTCGATATAACTAAAACTCTTCTGTAAATAAACACGCTGTATACTAATATGCATACTACGATGTGCTATCCCGAGGGAACATACACCTACTTCGAGATATTTCATGTGAAATATTATTTTTGTGAAATTATAATATGTTTTCTCATTAATATTAGTTGAAAAATATATAGATTGGTACCAACATCAATCTAATAGACGTGTAAACTGTAGAAGTATTGAATAGAAGTGAAATCAACTATGAGATGTCTACTGGGAAATTATGTTAATTTCTATTAGTTACTTGTTATACTAATATGCAGTAGTGCGGCAATTTTATAAGAGATTGAAATGAAGTAAGAAAGAAAAAAACCGGATAAGCGCGAGTTGGGCTCTGCCTCCGAGAGTTCCGTACAAAAACTGTAAAAAAAGTGTCAATAAAAACTATATCTAGACGATACTATGTGTAAATAAGTGTCCTTTGATAGAATAAGATATAGTTTAGAATAATTATTTCTTCGTAAATTACTAATTAATGATTATATTGAGTTCAAGTCGTGTGTTCGTTATTTTGCTTCAATTTTCTTTTTGTCAATCACTACTCTTGTGGTGTGTGAATATTGAGGTATATGTATTTCTTTACTTTGTTAAGTAAATTGTTTTTATTTGAATATATTGAAGTTAAATTGCATAGATTTTTCTTTTAAAAAAATTAAATGCTTGGATGGTATTCATGGAACACGGGTTCAAATCCCGCTACGTTCAATTTTTTATACGTTTTGTAAATAACCATTTTTCTTTCCAAAGTGTGGATTTATACTTTAAATACATTAAAATATTTAATAAATAGCATTTTCTCTAATCAAATGACATTTCTAAGTACCTTATTAGGTTAGTGGAATCTTTGGTTAGTGGGAATTTGTAAAAATCTTTAGCTGGCAACATAAATAAATTGAAACATATATATTTTTTTATCACATACTTATAAATCGACCTATTAAAACCTGTTAAAATCTAAAACTTTTGTTCTCAAAAAAGGCATTCTCGTCATATAAAAAGAAATAAAATATATAGTCTTCCTTTTAAACGAAACAACGTTTGCTTTCAGCTTCGGGGAAGCAATTAACAAAAACTGGCTCGTATTTATCTTGCATTTCCTTTTGATCGCGTCGACAGTGATTCAGAATACTTGAAGAAGAAAATGTTTTAAAAGCCAAGACGCTGAGTGAACTGAGTGTGTGCTTAGTTGTATCTTTAAGCTACACCTGGAGATTTTAAGTAAAAATATAATTATGCAGACGGCGTGAGCTGTCGTGGCGCAGTTGATATATGTATGTTTGTATGTACTTAACTAATATGACTATGAACTTGGGAGATTATTTATATTTATGATATAAGTCTTATTACAAAAAATGAACACCTGTAGTAACAAAGGGCTCTTGCAATTTATATATATTTTTCTTTAGAGTTACGAGTTGTTATATTTTTTTAAACTTCACGGGATACCCGTATAAATCAGGCAAGATATAGGGAACCTGCTGCTTCACTCTCCACACACAGACACTCCATTCCCAATCTCTCCGCTGAAAAACCGAAGCATTACGTGTTGGGTGTCGGAACTATACGCCGCAGAATTTATGAATCTAATATAAATGCTTAAAGGCTAAGTCCGTCTGCAAGTTTCAGGGTATTGCGTGTCGAGTGGTGTAACCACAGGTAACACGTGTAAGTATAAGTATAATAGTCATAACTTAAGGGACAGTGTTGCATCAAATTTTGCACAGCATATTGTTCACATAGTTTCATGCAACCAACTTTGTAACTTCTGGTCATAGATCATCTGTAAGTAACATCTGCGACGACCGTTTCAAACTGTCCGAATATTTCATAATAGTTGCACGCCCGTGGCTTCGCCCGCTTGAACTAAAAGATTATTTAATATATCTACTACATTGCTTTCTTCTTTTAATATATTATGTTTGCAGCGCATTTTTAAAGATAAAATGTTGAATAACTTGCACGTTGGTGGGTCACTATGGTAATCTCAATAATAATTTTTATTTGTTTTGGAAATCAAAATATTTTTTTAGTTTCACGCTGTAAGCGGGAGCTTACAGCAGGGCAGACAGAGGGAACCTATTGTTAAGACACACACACACTCCGCTCCCCACTTTCCGCCGTCAACGCCGCGCCTTGCCTTGACACCAGAGCGGAGAAATTGAAATATAACTTAAAATAAATATTTCATTTATGCGGGATCAAACCCACACCCAGACGATTTTACAGTCACACACTAATTTATTTTAAAAAAATAATTGTACATTACTATCTAAGATAACTTCACACGGATTTTTATTCTACAGTTATATGCATGTAATTTTTATCTGTTATATGCGGTCCATTCGTGGCTTCGCCCACAAACAGGTAGTTTAATACGAGTACAATCATCAATCATATTATACGATATGATGAGGCCAGTCGTGGCACAGGGCCACAAAGCGTGACTTTAAATATGACAGGTTGTAGGTTCGATTCCCACTGGGATATGAAATATTGAATATTACCATTTTCTTTGCTCTAGTGTGTGCTCAAGGCGCGGTGATGAGTTCCGACACTCAACACGCAATCCCTCTAGAAAGAAAAAAGGAAAACTTAAGTTTCTTAACACTAGGTTCCCTATGCCTACTGTGTGCGAAATTAAATGTATACGTATTGAACCATCTAAATATTAAAGATATAAAAAAATCATAATATTCTTAGTTATAAAGACCAAATATTCAAGTAGCGGATCTCAGATTTGATATAATATGACTAACTCTTTCCCAAACGGCTACTAATTCACGCGGCGGCCAACTTTAATCGAGTTTAATTTCTCTGTAAATCCATTCTAATAAATAATTTGAAGACTTAATTTATTATTTAATTTGAAATGATTTTGTATAGAGCTTAAATTAATTTAGTATATTGAAAAATATATTTGATTTATTAAAAATAAATTTGTATATGAAAATTTCAGACTGTAACTCAATATCGAATAAGAAAGAGAAAATAAAACAACCATTTTATATATCAGTACTCGTATTTTCAAGTATGATTCATTTAATTTTTATTTAAAAGCAGGTGGTCACTAAACGTTAGAATATAAACCCCTCTCCACTTTCCACCTAATTTCAATACAATGCTTATTGTATGTCGGAACTCAACGCCACAATTTATCCCTAGTGGGAGTGGGGAACGAAGCCACCACTATGAAGTAACGCAATGTTTAATTTTATTATAGCTCTATATATATATATATATATATATATATATATCTTTCAAGCGTAACGGCAGAGTTTGTATATTGATTAACAAGTTATCCTTTGGGACAATTCAAGCTTCATATCTTATGGAATTCAATTATCCCTGAATCAAAATCCAAATTACTGATACGATAATGTTTACTTTAGTGTATAAAGTTTTTCTGTTTATATAACAAAAATTACGAGAAATCTCAAAAATAACAGTCTTGAGGTCGTCGGGGTGCAGGGGGACAAAGGTGTGACTATTACGCGACGGTTGTGGGTTCGATCCTTCCTCGATGGAATGAATTATAATAGATATTTTCATTTCTTTATGGCATTGAGTTCCGCCACTCAAAACGCTATATTCCCTCTACATACCCTGTTGTGTGCGGGATACAGCGTGAAGCGGATATTATTATTACTAAGGCAAATGGCCGGCGTTGAGTTCCGCTGCTCAATACGCAATGCCTAGAAAAATTTGGCGGAACGTGGGGAACAGATTGTCTTAACACTAGTTTAGCTAATTAATTCTGCTGTATGCGGGATACATCATGAACCTGTGTACCTTTCTTCTTCCACCAAATAATTCTGTAGCAGACATAATTTATCATCTCTCCTAAATTTGTGCCGACATCAGACATGTATTACAGAATAAGTAACGTGCGGTGTGTAAGTAATAATATTATAACACTGATTTTTGATACATTGTTGAGGACGTCGTGGCGCAGCGGCACAAACGTGAGACTGTATTATGACGGTTGTGGGTTTGTTCCCCACTCGAGGAAGTGAAATATTTACTAACGTTTATATTTCCTTTCCGTCGCTCTGTTGCCGAGGCAAAGCGTGGCGTTGAGTTTTGCCACTCAACACGCAATGCCTCTAGAATTCGGCGGAAAGTAGGGAAGGGAGTGTCTTAACACTAGGTTCCCTCTGCCTACCCTGCTGTGTGTGGGATTTTTTTTTTCTTGTCTTTGCGTCGCGCCTTATGCGGCATATAGCATGGTAGGCAGAGAGAACCTAATTCAACACTTTCCATCGAATTTGCGAGTTGTTACGTATGAAGTGGCGAAACTCAACGAGTAAATAATATTTTATTTCCCTAAGTGGAAATCAAATTAAATCGTCACGTTTACAGTCAAACACTTGTGCTACTGGGCCCTGGAGGTCTTCGACTCTAGCTTTGTCAGACACTGCGAGTTCCTTACCGCTTTCATCATGGAGAGCGTTCAGGGGAAGTGATTTACCGCCGAATGTTCAAACCATATCGTACGTCGCAAGCTCAAATATCCACACCATCTGGATACGTGGAACTTCACCACTGTGCAATTTTGTTGAAACTTCCTTTTACGTAGCTACGATGAAACTTTGGAATGGCCCACTTGGGGCAGTCTTTCTCTAGTGCTACATGGAGTCTTGGGCGGCGGTGATCATCAGCTGAATTTGACGCTCGTTAATTTGTCTTTTCCATAAAATTATTGAATATACTTAATTTAAATGAAGTTTCATTTAAAATGTATGTAAATAGAAAAATAAAAGTTCTTATTAAGGTAAACAGTTATACGTTAACTAAGCACTATTGACATTAAATCTATCACGCCGACGTGACACAATTTTCACCTATTTGTTTTCCTGCGAAAAAATACCTAAAATGGAAAAGGGTTCATTTTCCATACAGTTTCCAACTGACAGCGTCTTCCGGTCCTTATCACCGGAGTCAATCTCGAGAGCACGGATACACAACAAATGCGACGTTTTAGATATTTCCCTTCTGAATTCACGACGCCTGTACAATGACTCTGAACTTGTTACAATTTATACAGGTACCTACAGCTGGTTCTATTGTTTCCTATCTTATTTGAAAATGATGAAAATATTTCCTAAATTTGACTTTTAATATTTAGAAATAGGTGAGCGTATATACCTTTTGGATGGATAGATGTCAAAATAAAAGTTATAGCTATAAGAAGACTCTTTTATTAGGTCGAGTTGTAATTATGTAACTTTTGTAAATAAGTTATAACATCTTAGAAACAAAATTTGGCCTGCTTGTACTCGTAATAATTGTATCACTATGAAATTTGGCCATGAATGAGGCCAGTTGCGACGCGGGAGCGCAAGCGTCTGGTTGTGAGCGCGACAAGTTGAGAAGGGGACGGAGTGTCTTAATACTTGGTTTCATCTGCCTATCCTCCTACATACAGGTTACAACTTGAAGCTGAGGAGGAGGACGATGCAACTTGGCAGTTGTATGTGCTTGGGTGAAAATTAAGCAATATCGACCATGGACCTAAGATCTAAATAGTGGAATTTTTCAGAGATTATCAGTAAACCACTGGAGTTTAGGCTTATACAATTTCTAATTCCAAGCATTTACTTGACCTAGATCGATAAGTATTCTAAAATTAAATTGAGAAATTAATTAATATACCTACGAGAAAAATAAATCTTTTCATATTATTTTCATATATTAAACAACGTAAAATTCAGCCAAATACAAAATCTTTGTCCAGAGTTACGAAGCGAGAAATCTGTGTCATTATACCAGCTTAGTTTGGTACATGTAACTACGGGCGACGGACAGCGCGGGGTGGGAGACTTCACGCCTCATGTGTTCTGTATATAATATAACAAAAACTGAGGTTCCCTTTTCTCTTTGTGTTTTATTAATAATTAGAGATGTGAAATGCTTTAGTTCTTATAGAGGCCAGTCGTGGCGCAGGGGCACAAAGTGTGCTGCAAAATCGACTGGTTGTGGGTTCGATCCCCACTCGAGGAAACGAAATATTTATTAAAATGTATATTTTCATTTCTTCGCTCTGGTGTCGAGGGAAAGCGCGTCATTGAGTTCCGCGAC
Organism: Heliconius burneyi; assembly: GCA_018247715.1. Taxonomy (NCBI): domain Eukaryota; kingdom Metazoa; phylum Arthropoda; class Insecta; order Lepidoptera; family Nymphalidae; genus Heliconius; species Heliconius burneyi. The sequence continues at coordinate 4,885 of DWGR01003800.1, read as the reverse complement.
TCTACACGCAATGCCTCCATAATTCCGGGGAAAGTGGGAAACGGAGTGTCTTAACACTAGGTTCTCCCTGCCTACCCTGTTGTGTGCGGGATACAGCATGAAGCTGATTTATTTTATTTGATGTAGTTTTTATAAAATTTACTATTTTACTAAGCTAATTTAGTACATACAATGAGTTGGTAAATTGGTGGTTACTTACTTATTTTTTGTGTAATATTTTTTTAGCTTGACGCTTCTTCACGCATATCGTACCTTGTATCCAATTTTTCGAGCTATTGCGTGTCGAGTAGCAAAATATAATGGGAAAAAGATGATCATACATTCCCCGAGAAATCATAGAGATTATCAAGGGTCGGTCGTTTCTTAACTGTCAATAAAATAATTAAAATATATCAAAGCTTTACATGAAAAGAAAAAACATAAATTTTATATTAGACATCGTCCATGCGATGAGCAACTTTTTCACGCGAGGGTTTTGCTGAAATGTCAAAATTATTGTGCACTCGTGCTTTCAAGATCCAAACCCTGATAAGATACCGTCTGGTACACTGACAGCTTCGTATCGGTAAATTGTAATATTGTTTATCTATCTATATCTTTTATAGATTGTAAGGCCGTCGTAGCGTAGTAGCACAGCGTGTAACTGGTGCACTAATTCGTATAAATTAAAGTAAATCTACATTTAAATTCTCATAAACTAGCGATACAAACCAATTTGATTCGAATTCAAAAGCACCACCACTCCCCGAGCTTACATCACATTCGTCAATATCAACATCTATACGCCGATATGATATAATGTATGTACATATGAACTCCGCGCACAGATAGCGAGTGGCGGCGCGTTATTTATGGAATCGAAATGTTATCGCGTGTGATTAACTGCGGAACTCCGGGGTCATACAATATACACAAATCATTCGATCAGTTTTATATGTAGCGCCGCCGCATCGGTGCCAAGCCGATGGTGGTGTCGAGGGAGTGACAGTTGTTAATAGTAATTTGAAGATTTTTTTTCAGCTTCACGCTGTATCCTAGTGTTAAGACACTCCCTTCCCCACTTTCTGCCAAATATTGGAAGCATTGCGAATTGAGTGGTGGAAACTAAACGCCGCCTTTTGAAGATATTTATATGTATTTTTACTGTCTATAGTATCTGTAGGACGGACACTACTGACATTTATATCTGTAAGACTAACACTATTCACATTGCTATGTACCTTGAGTTGATTTGATTTAAAATAGCTTCTTATAGTCAATTTAAATAAAGAGTATTGTGTTTATGATCTTATACGAGCACTTCTATACTATTATAATATGGTTGAAGAGTTTGTTTGGTAGGACGTGCTAATCTCGAAATTTGAATTGAATAACGTTACATAATGCTAATAGTTTCGAAGTAACCTTCTGTACCTGAGGTCAGAATTACATTGACTCTAAGTGACCACGTATGGGTCTCATGTGTCATAACTCATATATAGTTCTAAGTATTCCATTTGACAGCGCGGGCAAAGCCACAGGTAAAAGCTAGTACTGTAAAATCATATAACTAATAGGCATATAAAAAATACCATGCAAATTTGACTGTTAATATATTTGAGTAGACTAAAGTAGAACAAAGTAAAGAGGCAAAGTAAGAGGCCAGTCGTGGCTCAGGGGCACAAGTGAATTAATGTTGACGTGGCTGGTTGTGGGCTCGATTTCCATTCAATGAAATGAAATATTGAATATTATCCTTTTGATTTTAAAAGAGAGAGAAAGAGGAGATGCAGAAGCGTGGTGTTTGGCGTTTGATTCTATCTGGCTATCCCGCTAAAGTTACTAAAACTAAATGCTAGTTTTTTTTTAAATTTAATTATATTTAATATATTTAATTACATAAATTCGCCCTAAATAATAATAAAAACAATAAAATGTAATTGTTTAAAAAAATCACATCCAACATCAAAAACTGGGTTAATCCGCCTTTATAAAGTTTTAATGAACTGTTCCACGCGACGCCTTGTATTGCTGTAAATAAGTCACAAGCGGTCATTATTTAGTGGCGCACATTAGGGACGGCGGATGATTTGAGGACTATCGCAGTCACGCCTGGCTGCTCGGACACGGGTGTGTTAGGTGTGGGTTGAATATTCCAATGGAATGTAATATAATTAAATAAGAAATTGAGGCTGTCGTGGTGTAACGAACCAGCGTGTGACTGTAACCCCGACGGTTGTGGGTTCGATTCGCAATAAATTAATGGAATATTATTTACCGGTGGGGAATGAACTATTATTTATTAATGGTTTTATTATTTAATATCATAATATTTTATTTAAAAATATTTATATAAGTAAAATACGCGGGAAAACAAATTCAAGTGGTTTTTATTACATTGATAAGCCAAACTAATTTTACCTAAACTAATTATTATTTATCTAACACCACTTTTACAATATGTCTTAATAGACAACCCTATACCCTAAATTACTATTTAGTAAAAATAAATCTTATAATCATTTTTGATAAGGTATATTTTAACAAAACCAAAACGACAAAGGGCGACAAGCGAAAATGTACGGAACAAGGGACGTGTATATTTATTGTTCAATGTGATTCTGTGAAAAGCTCAATTTTATCGAATACCAATTTTATGTAAATTGGTTAATGTAAATAGTTGGCTGGGAGGGATAACTCTCCGAAAAAAAATTTTTGCTTCATATAGTGATACAATATTTTTGATTTATGTTGTTTCTATAAGCTTCTTGCTTTATTCCCCATAGCAGGATGCGTAGGCGGAGGGAACCCGGTGTTAAGTCACTCCGGTCAATATTTTCCGCCCAATTATTCAGATATAACGTATTTGGTGGAAAAACTCAACGCCCCACTGCGTCGTAATGTGTGAAAGTGTATAAGTACTTAATCTTTATGTGTACAAGTTGATACATGAGCATCTCAAACTTATCTCTCTTTGTCTTCTCTTTATATACTTGTCGAGTTCAGTGACCCTTGCTCGCTTTGCTCCTTGTAATGATAATGTTAAAAATCTGAGTGACAACGTACTGCTACTCTTTTATACTAAAAGCACTCTTACAAATCTTTTATAAATAAAAGAAGCTTTAAATATTCTCTTGGTTCTATAGAGTTATTTTGTCGCCACTTGCAGCTTCGTCCGCCTGTACTACTCAATTTTTGCTCACTGTTCTTGATACTTTAATGCTCTAATTGTTAACTTCATCATTTTAAAGGTGGTCGTGGTGCAGCGGCATAAGGGTGTGACTGTAACGGCGTGACGGTTGTGGGTTCGATCCCCACTCGAGGAGGGGAAATATTTATTTACGTTTATATTTCTATTTCTTCGCTCTGAGGTTCAGCGCGGAAAACAAACTACAAAACGTAGCGTTGAGTTCTGCCGTGGGGAGCGGAATGTCTTAATCTATAAATAATTAAACAACAAACAGAAGAACATAACAATTAGTAAAATTTTCATCATTACATGCAGTCTTGATAATGCGAAACCTACTAAAGCTACCATTTACATATTTCCAAGACCACAGAAGTCCATTCACGAAATGTAATAAAATTATGTTTTGTTCTCGTTAAAACTTTTGGGAGGAACTTAACTCGCTGAGGTACGCTTTAGAGTTATATTTAATTCGAAACGTTATTGAGTGAAAGTTTGAAGGATGTATCTTGTTTAGTGAAGTTGAGGAACGTCTGATATATCATTTAGAATTATTATTAAATCAATTTTCATTTTAATTTAAAACACCTATTTAAAGACTTCACCGAAGTTATAATAACGTATGGCTTATAAGTCTGAGCGGTTGGACGTTTTCCCAGCGGCGCAGATTCGAGTCTCATCCTCTCGTCGAGTTTGTTCTGATGACAGCTAAATTAAATATAATCTATATTGTTATATAACGACCAATACACTATAAAAAAAACTCTAAAAAGAAAGCTTATTTTTTAAATGATTTTCAATGTATTATTTAAATTATAGAAATACTGATATGGAAATTAGTTAATTATTTTAAGTACAATCAATAGCATTGTTCGCTTCAATTTATTTATTCCGGCTTTCAGGCCAAATATTAGTTTGATTTTAAAACAGATCACATTACATTTGTATACATGACTCCTAATTGATATGGACGTATGTAATTCTCATATTATAATATTCAATGCTATTACGTACATTGTAAATAATAGTTGTAGAATAGTGTAAGCTAATTGAGTACTAAGGTTGCTTACTGTAATGGCATGAATAGACTGAGATCCCAGGGCCCTCGACATACGTCATTTTAGTAAAGATGATATTTTGAGGATTATTGTACTAAAGGTACTCGCTCACTTACGTTAAAGTAGAAACGCTAATAATTAAGTAATTCGGTGGAAGATGCGGAACGGAGTGTTTTAACACTAGACTTACCCTACCCTACCCTGCTGTGGGGGGGATAGGCAGATTTTAGTGTTCACGGTATTATTTCAAGACCCCTTATAAACGCACAATCCTATCCGACGGGCCAATAATTCTCTCAGACATGATGTTTTCATAATTATATTGCAACTGCCTGGAACAATGCTCAGCCATCCTAGCACTCTGTCAATAATGAGTGGATACTAAAATAAATATGAAATTATTCTTAAAACACTTTTCATGAGCGTTTCTACTTTAGCGTAAATGAGCGTAGATCTTGTGTATCCTTAGTTGGCGCTTAGTTGACGGTAGTTAGTCTTAAGTACATATTAGACTAATGAAGTTGGAAAAAAAATTTAATCCCCACAGTGGGAAACAAAATCCACAATCGTCGCAATAAATGTCAGTCGCTGTGCCGCTGAGCCACGACGGCCCCTAGTTGCTTTCATAATATCGTAGTTTAAGTAATCGTAAATAGCAAAT
>DWGR01003799.1:0-11774 GCA_018247715.1 Heliconius burneyi | reverse complement strand
TGAAAGATTGTTAAGTTTCTTAGAAGGAAGATGAATGTTTAGTGGGGAGGGCGATTTATTTATTTTGCTCTGGTAATCTTGTGCGGCGTTAAGTTTCGCCACTCAATGACGCCTTGAGAATTTAGCGGAAAGTCAGGAACGGAGTATTTTAACCCTAGATTCGCAGGTTCCCTCCGTAAACCCTACTATTTACGGAATACAGCGTGAAGCTTACAAGAAGCAAGCAACAAGGTTTACTATGTAAATTAATAACAAAGTAAATTTGATATGAAGCACAAACAAGATTGTTATAATTAGTATTTAAATACAAGTAGACTATTGTATGTAATATTATATATAATTAAAGTCATATTTTTGTCCAGTTGTTCAGATCAGACTTATGAAGATACTACATTTAGGTTTTTCGTCAGGATCCACGCTGTATTCCGACATCGGCAGAATGGAACATTTATGTATTGATTTACGAATGTTAGATGACTGAAATGATTAACTCGAGTGATCCTCAGCTCATCGTATAAAATATATATATATATATATATATATTTACGTAGACATTGTTAATAATGATTAATGTCAATTTTAACAAAAATAATTACATATATAAAAAAAACCCTCACACATCTGTTTTGATACATTTGACATAATTAGGTTGATTAATGTATCCTTTTTCAAATTATCAGTCCCAATTGTGGACTTAATTGGTAAAGTTTTCAAATGTTGTTAATTCCTAACGTAGCAACTATACAGTACTTAGTATAGTACTGGTCACTGGATCACAAAGGCCACCATCGTGTTGCGATCACTATATTTGTTTACTGTAAATAATGCAGTTATTATAAATAAACGTGCTAAAGAGATTGTTCTATACATTTAGTCAATGATATATGCTATACGTACTAAATTTCATGCTTTATTCTCCATAGATTTTCTTTAAACAATAATTGTACAGTCATATAAGACCGGAAGTTAATGAAATTCTGAGATATTTGAACTTATCAACCCTCCATATGAAATGAAATGCTTTACGTACTTAAATTTGAACAATACTCTATAAAGAGTTCAATTTGTTCTTCATTCACTCATGACTCCGAATTAAGAGAATAACGTGAACAAATGCATAGACAAACATATAAAACAATTAAAAATCATTGTTTGGGTCCTATACCATAAAGAAATTTCCCCAATTATTATTGGGGAAATTTCTTTATGGTATAGGACCCAAACAATGATTTTTATGGGAGAAGATTTATGGGAAAATCTTTGATTTTCCCATACATCTTCCACGCACAGACAGCGAGTTAAAGTTTTATTATAAATACTCTACTAATAATCTATTACACTATCTTATAAGCAAACAAAAATGTTTAGATACTCCTCTACAAGAACAGTATTACATTTTGGGCTTAAAGATGAACATCAACTCAATAACTCGTAATATAGGGTACAAGTTACGCTCTAGAACTGCACTAAGCACGATGCAATCATTATTGTTATACGCATTTGCTATATACGCATGTGTTAGTTTTTACATTTTTTTGGACTCTTGGACGGTTTCCAATTTTGAAATTTTTGATGAATAGGAACTTAAATTATTCATTTCTTTGCGCTGGTTTTGAGGCAAGGCGCGGCGTTGAGTTCCGCCACTCGACTGGCAACGCCTCCAGAATCCGGTGGAGAATGGGCAACGGTATCTTAGCTCCAGGTTACCTCTGCCTTCCCTGCTGTGTGAGAGGTACAGCGTGAAGCCGAGCTAACGTACCAATGTTTAAAATTAAATACATTAAAAGAGAGTGTCTATTGCAATATTCAATAATAATTTAAGTACTAACTACTAATAGTAACAACATTCTCATATATTCCAAGCTTTACATAATTCGGTATCACACTTGTGCGTAACGAGCGTTCGGGTATTCAGTACGCAAATTAGATTTGCTTTGTAAACAAAGGTTTTGGTAAAATAATAATTACGAAAGGAACTTTAAGTGACTAAAATATACAAAATATTGAGACCAGTCGTGGCGCAGTCAGGGCAGGGTCAAGCGTGTGACTGTAAACGTCAGAATTCTGCGAAAAGTATGGAGCGGAGTGTCTTAACGCTAGGCTCCCTCTGCCGACCCTGCTACATGCGGGACACTGGATAACGCTAAATTAAAAAAAAAAACATTTTAAATGCTTTCGTTCAGTTGAAAAGTTTAAATATTATCTATTTTTGTAAGGAACCAGTTTAACGTGTACATACATAGGTTTAGTCTTTGTGTATAAATATTCATAAGCCTTCACTTCCAGAGAGTGCCAGACTAATAGCTCTACCGCTTCCATTGTACCTCGATAGTACAATTTCAATAATAGAATTAGTATACAATGTTTACTTTCTACTTTAGGCTGATTATTGAGACGCGTCAAATATTTGAGAAATTAAATATCAGAATTTGAATACGTCATAACACAGGGGCACAAGCGTGTGACTGTAATTGTGGGTTCAATCCCCATTCTAGGGAATGAGTGTATTAATATTTTATTATCTTCGGTAACAAGGTAACACGGTGTTAAGATCCGCCACTCAACACGCAATGCCTTTAAAATGTGATGGAAGGTGGGGAGCGGGATTTCATAATACTAGATTCTCTCTGTCTACCCTGATATATGAAGGATACAACATGATGCGGAAAAAAAATTGAAAACAAAATTCACGATACAGACAGTATATTGACACGAGCCCATTTAATCTCCTTTGACTTCACTTCATCATAATTACTAAAATTTTTATTAAAAAAATTCTTTAAGCATAAACTGTACTAAATTAATACAAGAACATCTTATCAAAGAAAGTTTCAGAATAAATTACAAACACTGTACTTTGATATAATGAACAGAACAGAGTTTTCCAAATAAGTTTAATAAAGCCTCAGAACATCGAATCTAGAAGTTCATTAAATGAATGTTAATTAAGCAGCAGTACAACCCTAGCTGCCTTTGTGCAGGCGCGATGTTGCAGCGTGTGGTGCATCCGTCCTGGCACAATGGTGAGATCGGTATCGCGGTGCTGTCGGTCACGTTGACCTATAATTAGGTCGCAGGTTAGGTACTCTATGTATAGACTTTGTTTATTATATTGCTTTTAGGTGTACAGTTTGTTCTTGTATATACGATTTTTTAGCTCATCCTTTGCTTTCTTTTGAAATTAGAGGAAAAAACCGGAGCAACTAATAAAATCCAATCTTATCATAATTAACTAAAACAGATTTTTCAGAAGCATATTTAATGTTAAATTATGTATGCATTGAAATAAAAGGAACAAAATAATTAAATACTGACCGATGATTAAATAGAATGAAGACCCGTCCACAATGTGTAAAAATCGAACCACACTTATGCTTACATACTTATCTCCTTCTATTTTTGATATGGCTAACAACAAACAAGGGGACACATACCTGAAACAATAAAAACCTTATTAATTAACTGTAACTATAACTGTCCTCTCATCAAACTCCTGACTCCTGCTCCCAATAAGTTCGTTAATTTTCTAACATATAAAATAACCTAGATAAAAGGCCTACACAAAGTTGTAGACTGTTGATGTAATTGGTCTGTAGATACCAGGACTCATTAGCAGCGCTATACAGAATACTAAACGACAGTGCCCTTTGTCCGCGTGCGAGATAAGCCGTGTGCATTACATCCGGGACGATTGAGAGCCGATCAAATCATGATACGTGATTCTATTTTACATAAATACAACTAGTTCGTTTAAATTTGCAATTTTTTGTTGTTTTATAACAAGCGAAGCGAATTTTTGTTCTTATAACAAAAATATATAATATCTAGCGGCCCATCCGCGGCTGCGCCCGCTCTAAGTTGTTGTTATATTAGGCATATTATACAAAATCATAACATAAATTATTGACTATGTGTTACTTTCATGTATAAGTAAATTAAAGTTGTAAGTAAAGTAAAGTTTTATCATAATTGGTTAAGTCCTCTTTGTGTAAAAGCAGAACAAACAACTATTCTTACAATCTTGTACATTAATAATATGAGAACTAATTTTAAGCTACCATTTCTTTACATAAGTCTCTTCCTTGTGCTATTTTTATTCTAAGCAAATTGTTCCAAATACGCTACATATGGATGTTTATTTTACATAAACGTACAATATGATGATCTTATATAGTTCCCGTTCACTCTCGTGCATACAAAGTTTCAATTTTATATTTGCAACGATAAAGTTTGCAAACTTATATTTGCTTTGAAAACTGTTACTTCTTGAATTTGGAAATAAATAAAAGTTATTACATATTTATATCACAAATATATTTAGAGGGATACATTTGAAACTAGCAGCTGTTTCCTTTAAGTTTTCAATAATTTTCACTTATGTTGAAGTATAGTAAAGTGTCCTCAAACTTATAATTTACGAAGCTATGGTAGAAAGAGAGGCAGTGGGAGACCGCGGTTGACTTACGAGAACTCAATATCGATTATATTAGAGACAGGTTACGTAAAAAGCATGAGGAACCTTCAGAGGGCATGTATAAGGAACCACTTTCATCAAACTTGTATGTATGCTGCAACGTTTGGCAGTGTTCTCTCTGTATACTCTGTGAAAAATAAAGGGTGAAATAAAAAAACCTCCATTAAATGATATCAGATATCAAGCAAAACCTATTGCTTTGTCTCAACGCCTAATACGCAACAAAACCTTATGTTGTATTTTGAATTTTAATCAGAAAATATTTTGAAGTTATATACACTCTGCTGAAAAGACACCAAGCCGCCGGACACTCGTACTTCATCCCAACAAAAACACTTACTAAGACGACACTAACAAAGCGCATTGGCCCTAAAACATATACTATTTTCATCGAAAAACAAAAATGGCAAATCCAGTATTAATTTAAAGTAGCTCCCCTGCGCGTTGGCAGCGGCTCAACTGCGCCAAACACTATGTGGGTCATGTTTACATGATATGAGTATTTTAATCTGTCAACTTTTCCATTAAACTGTGCTTCGTCCTGTATGGCGCGAATATATGACATGTTCTACAAAATAAGCTCATTATTTAACATGTATTTATTGGCTTATACAGTATATTTAGGTATTGGATTGTAAAAATAGAGGCCAGTCGTGGCACAGACACACAAGCGAATGACTGTAAGCGCGAAAAGTTATGGGCTCGATTCCCACACGAGAAAATCAAATAATCAATATTTTCATTCGGTGTCGAGGCAAAGCGCAGCGTTGAGTTCTGCCATTCAACACGCAATGCCTCCAGAGTCCGGCTGAAAGTGGAGTGCGGAGTGTCTTGACACTAATTTAATTCTGTCTACTCTGCTACATAAAGGATATAGGGCAGGAGCAGAAAAAAAAAGTGAGGGACAGAACGCTAAGGCTCTTTCTGCCTTCTCTTTGCGTAAAAAGATTACTCTATCCGGAAATTATTCCAACAATTTCTTGATTTATTAACAAACCCTACTGTTAAGAATTCAAATTAATATTTTGTGTTACATTAGACTTATATTGCATACAATAAACAAACCAACACACGTTAAGAACTAAACATATGATGTTACTGCCCCAGTGGTATTTCACCCGCGCACTCTTGGAGCATATTATGTCGTATGTACATACTTATATTTCAACGGAAACATTTCAAGATTTAGTGCTTATATTTGTTCTGGAGTTCTAGTTACCTATTATTTCTATTTACTCTGGCTTGTAGTTATTTAAAATGGACTAACAAATTTTGAACGCCTCACACTGTATCCCGCATATAGCAGGGTAAGCTGAGGGAACCCAACACTCTGATCCCATTAAGACTAGTATGTTCCCTACTTTCGACCAAATTCATGAGACATTGCGTGTAAAGTGGCGGAGCTTAACGCCGCGCGTTGCCTTGTTACCACCCATTATTTCATTCAATGAATTTCAAAATTATTTTATTTTATTTTGCAGCAAAATGGAATTTACCAATACAAACATACGAGTATAACTTTACTTGTGTGTCTATAAAAGGTTAAAATAAGCAAACCTCACGCTCGTGGTTTAACAAATCACCGTTTAACACTTTAAACATTTTACTGTGCGCCATAAAATAGTCCATTGAGATCTATTTCTGGAGATTTTATCTGAAATTTATTAAGTACGAAACTTCTCACATGAGAAATATCAGAGAAAGACATGTTCTTATAGTATTTTAAAATATATTAATTAAATTACATACAATACTATAGTTTCACGTTTCTCCTGTTGCGGCGGCATAGGCAGATAACTTAGTGTCTAAACACTTCATTCTCTACTTCACGCCCAATTTTTTTTATGTAGTAATATCCTACGTATCTTAGGTTTTAACAAATATTTTTGTTACAAATGCAATTGGAGTTCATTTTGGGTGATCAATAAATATTCATATTGCCTATAAAATTACGGAATATACAGGGTACGTAACAAATTAAAATATATCTACAGTAATGATTGAAGATGAACTGTAGACATTAATTATTAAAGACATCTTCGTTTATTATTTGTATAATTTATGAAAATATATAAATTTAAAAATAAATCGATACTCGCTGTATCCCACGCGCTTCTGTACACAGCAGAGTAGGCAGAGAGAACTGAAAGGTAAGATACATCGGTTCCCTACTTTCCGCCGAATGCCGGAATCTGATTGCGACGTCGCGTTATGCATCGTCACCAGAGCGTAGAAATAAAAATATAAATTTAAATACATATAGTCCGCATCCAATAAAACTTAAAACTTAACAATAACAGTTGTGTTTTGAAAAAGCAAACAATTGAATCTTAAGGGAAATCACGAGCGTCACAGAAACGTAAATAAACAGTGACGTCAAGTACAGTCACCGTCATTATTGTATAAAATATTTATTATATTTATATAATTTATTGAGGCCGCCGTGGCGCAGGGGCACAAGGATGTGACTGTAACATGACGGTAGCTGGTTCTGTCCAAGAGCCAATAGCCAGGTGCCACAAGCGCAATACCTCGAAAAATTCGGCAGAAAGTGGGGAACGGAGTGGCTTAATACTCTATTCCCTCTGCCTACTGTACTGTATGTATCTCGATACAGTGTGACGAAAAAAGAAATACATACATTTATGTATATTAATACATTATTAAAAAGAAAAATATATTATAATGTAATATTAAAAAGAAATACATACATTTATGTGTTTGCCTTGGAATTGGGTCTTTGCTCACTCATTACAGCTGAAAACAAAATAATTTCTTTGAAACGTTAATTAGTCAAAGTAATATTATCGTAAAAGTATGCAAATACTGTTTTTTACGAGTATATATTTACTTACTATTATTATTTGTGTTTATTATTAGCTTATTAGGCAGGGTAGGCAAAAACAGCTCGGGTAAAGACAATCCACTCCTCCGCCGAATTCTGGAGATAATGCGTGTTGAGTGGCGGAACTCAACTCCGCACTTTGTCCTGATACCAGAACGCAGAAATGAAAATATTAAATACTTATTGTACATTGCTCTGAGAAAAGTGAGTGTCTTTAAAATTAATATACACACTCTAAACCAAAAACTTTGAAAAAATGAATTTGTACTTTATGAAACTGAGGTAACAAAACAAACTCACTAAAAACTGTTAATTAAATAAAAACTTAACTCGAATTCGGTAACAATGATTACAAAATCAAAGAGAAACATCAAATCCACAGACGGTTTCCAATTCAACAATCGATTCGGATTTAGTTTGTAGCGCGAACAGGTGTTTCCAGAATTGTAGCTCATTCCTTGAATAATGGCAGGTTTTGTACCACTTTTTAGGCGATAACTCAAGAACTTTTGAGGTCTTCCAGCGTTAAATATGTGCCGACATCGTCACTCGCTTTATTAGCCAATTTACACATGCTTGGATATTTGGAACGGTTGTAAATTACTTTTCGGGACAAGATAAAATTTAAATCACGTTTAGCGACGACATTTTTGATGAATAATGAAATAAAATATAATCATAATGGTAGAATGTATTCAGATCTGATATTTGACAAACTTCAAAGGCCTTTTGGAAAAGTTTTTTAATATTAAATCGATGATTTAAAATACTTCTACGCAGTAGATACATTTGTCTAGTTCAGAATATAATAATTGTAAGCTATTTAAATTTTAGTTTGTATATGTGTTATATATAAATAGATCATTTTAGGTAATTGGCATTTATTTTATTAATTTAAATAATTTCTTTATCTATACAATTTAGCATAACGTAAACGCTGCTCACGAACTGATCGGAGACTTTAGGACTACGTTCCCACTTTCCACCGAATTTTGGAGGCCCTGTGTGTCGTGTGGCAGAACTCACTACAACGCTTTGCAAGCAGAGCGAAGAAATTACAAAATATTTTTTTTTTTTAGCTTCACGCTGTATCCCGCTCACAGCAGGGTAGACAGAGGGAACCTAGTGTTACACACCATTCCCCACTTCCTGCCGAGTTATGGAAGCATTGCGTGTTGAGTGGCAGAACTCAACGCCGCGTATTGCCTCGACACCAGAGCGAAAAAATGGATATAAAAACATAAATAAATATTTCACTTCTTAGAGTGGGGATCGAACCCACAACCGATCGTCCGTCGATTTTAAAGCGTTCACAATCACACACTTTTTGCGCTTCAATGGCTGCTACCTCTAAGAAACAACACTAAGCAATATTATATTCATAAATTATCTTTTTACGTGTTTTTTGAAAATAAAAAAAATAGTTATTAAAAGCTTTCATATTTCAATTTCTTTTAGTAATTGCACCTTTGAACAATCTATTTCTGACAGGATTTTTTGCATGCTTTTTCCATTGACACTGTCTCTTACACGTTGAAAATGAGTGGAAGAAAAATTTTGAATTCATGACTCGTTTTTCAACGCTCTCTACAATCCTACTTTCACGTCGCTAATAACTTGGCTGTAAAGACCTTCACAGGCTTGTGGATATAGAGTTTGAGTATAAAATGGGATTTTTTGATTATTTGAAGCAGTACTGAGTAGTATATTATTTGTATTTTACTAGCGACCCGCTACTAACCTTATTTCGTTTTCCAGTTATTTAATAATAATACAATTTATTTTTATTATAGCCCGCTTGAAATAAAACAAACACTAAATGTTAAGGAAAGTTTAGCAAAATTAAATTGTGAAGACTGCATTTAAATGCGTTCAGCTGTTTCTGAGATTAGCGTGCCCAAACGCACAGATAACAGACTGGCAAACAAAAAAAAAATTGCTTTGGGTTTTGCATTGTCAAATGCCAAAACAATTTTTCTCATATATCTTCCACGTACAGACACCGATCAGTAACGAAACGAACGTATATTATAAGTGTAGGATATATTCAACAATATAAAACTGTTACACTCGACTGAAAGTTATAAGAGCACTTCAAGTACAAAAAGGGAATGCATTCTCATCATATTCTAAAAATAAATAATTTATTTATAAAGAACCATTTGAAATATTGTAATAGTTGGCATTCTCAATATGAACTGTAAACATTATTTAAATCTATTCATATATTAAAACTGTAAATCGTCACTGTCTGTACATGAAGTTATATGAGAAAAATATTATTGTGGGCATTTATTAATGTAATAGAACCCAAAACAATGTTTTTGTCTGTTTGTATTGTTTGTCCGTACGTTTGTTCACGCGAAACTCAGAATTGGCTTAACCAGTTTAAGTATACTTTTCACTATTGTATTTTGGCAAACTTCCCTTAACTTGGTGTTTATTTTATTTAAATCGGGTAATAAGTAAAAAAATGATAATAATGTAAAGAATTACATGCAGCCATAATGCTGTCAACGTAAGTGCTTTGTTAATCTGGTTGAAATTTTAGTTTTTATATCTTTTGAAATTATAATGCGATTAGATCACAAAACTAATTAAATGAGAAAAATCATTTTTTAGTACAGACGGGCGAAGCCGCAAGCGGGTCTCTCAGTCGCTCGTGTCATATAAACATGAGAATCTGCATAAAGTATTAAATTTCCTCGGCCACGGTCGGTCAACTATGCGGTCAAGGCAGCCTTCATTCTATCAATTAATTTTATATAGTGCACAGCGGCACAAGGGTGTGACTGTACGCGACGGTTGTGGGTTCGTTCCCCGCTGGAACAAGCGAAATATTTATTTACGTTTATACATCCATTTCTTCGCTCTAGTGTCGACGTAAAGCGCGGCGCTGAATTCTGCCACTCAACACGCAATGCCTCCAGAATTCGGCAAAAAGTGAGAAACGGTGTGTCCTAACACTAGGTCCCCTCTGCCTACCCTGCTGTGTACAGGATACAACGTAAAATCGATTTTTTTAGATATATAACAGATATTTAGTAAAAAAATATATGAACGAAGTAGCAAAGCGTGGCGCGTGTTCGTGACGTCACACACCCATTATATATATTGATTGCTGAGGAGCTGGAATAAAATATATCGCTTTTGTTTTATTACTGTGCGAACTGGAAGTTACCTACAACAATGAGAATTCTATTTCTATTTTATCTCACTGATACTTTTATCTTTTAGTTTTGGCTTTAT
Organism: Heliconius burneyi; assembly: GCA_018247715.1. Lineage (NCBI taxonomy): Eukaryota > Metazoa > Arthropoda > Insecta > Lepidoptera > Nymphalidae > Heliconius > Heliconius burneyi. The sequence continues at coordinate 1,206 of DWGR01003799.1, read as the reverse complement.
TTTGCATAGCAGGATAGGTAGTCAGTCTAATGTCAAAATTTTCCTTTCTCCATTTTCTGCCCCGAATTCAAGACATAATGGGTTGAGTGAAAGCATTAGGCTTTGAATATCAATTAATAACACCACGCTCAAAACAATTATAATAATGATTTTAGGTTTAGGATAGATAGATATATTTTATCACAAATATCTTATTGTTGAATTTGTATTAGAATTAGCTACAAATATTAGAGCAACATTAAACCTAACCTTGCCAGTTTTGTTTAATAATATTGATAGACATTGTACGTGTTATATTAAAATCATAGCTCTCTTTAATTAAACCATCTCAAAAGCGTAAATGGAGGTAATTTGGATTTTCGGCTGTAAAGCCTGTTACTTCAAGCAGCGGTCTGTAATGAGTTTCATAACAACAACTTAAAGGATAAAAGTATAATTAAAATACATTTGAACGAAATGAACAATTTTCTAATTCTCTTTATATGATATTACACTGCACAGAAATGCAATTTTAAATGCAACGCGCTAGGGCGCGTTGTTCAAAATTGTTCAAAATTTTAATCAAATAGAACAGATGTCCTTAATTTGACACATCATATTCTTCATTTAATTTTCAAGGTAGTAAACGTAACAATTTTCATTATTAAATTTTATTGTGATAGGCATGAAAAGTGAAATAGGTGAATAGGCATGAAAATCGGGGAACACTTACGTGTTCCCCGACTTTAACGCTTAGAGTACTAGCGTTTAACGCGTAAAGACTAGTATAAAGATATTTTCGGTTGTATAAGTTTTCAAGAAATACTTATTATTGTTATTTCATAAAGTAAAACTCAAATCTACCAGTTTTTTACCTTAATTATTTTCTTATACCTACTAGTTCTAATACTAGTTCATGTATCTCAATCTAAAAAAATCGTTCATTTATAAATTTCACATAATTAAAATAAAATTACGAACAATTATATTTTCTTCTACAATGCGACTAACATCACTATTGTGTTGCAAAATTAATTTAGACATTAAAAAGTTCACACCAATATCCTGACAAGTTCTTGTCGCGTCAGCTTTGAAAGTCTTCGTAATGATCTTTTTTTTTTTTTTTTTTTTTGGTATAAGGACAAGGCAAACGAGCGTTCGGGTCACCTGATGGTAAGTGATCACCGCCGCCCACGACCCCGTGCAACCCCAGAGGAGCTACAAGTG
>DWGR01003798.1:0-11774 GCA_018247715.1 Heliconius burneyi | reverse complement strand
TTCCATAAAAAAAAACGTATTTATATGATCAGCATAAAATCACTAATAAGAATTAAGAAAAACTAAAAACCTATTTATTAATAATATACGAGTACTTACATCTGTAATTAATCACTGCTTTGAGAACGTACAAGAAGGCACGTTTTCAAATATCTTCGTGAAATTCTTATACGCAATTTAAAAATATGAAAAAAGAAAGAGAAATTTATTGTAAAAAAAAATTCTCTCTATCTAACTTAATGGTTATCTTATACATATATCATATCTACAAGCAACAACTAAATGAAACGTTTAATTACATGAAATATTATAAAATAATAATAACGTTCCTTTGTACGTTAAACATGTACGTTCTAATATCGTAAAGGCATTTGATTTTAACACGTAACACGTATTCTAGTGAAGTCCTATTGTAAGCTTTATATATTCAAGCGTCTCTGAGGTCGGTTGCTTAGGGCTATAGGCGCTGTACCGTCCCGTCGGTACAAAGACAAAACGTACGCTACAATTATGTTATTGTATGCTGTAAATGTACGAGTTACCAATGCTTTCGCTTTTCTATTATACTTAGATAAAGCAAACGACTCTTTTTGATTAGAAATCTAGATCCATATAGACCAATAGTGTCTTCGCTCGCGTGTATTACACAATTATTTATTTTGTCATTTCAATTACTTTGGTGTTACGAGTCGTGACGCAGGGGCACGTGACAAGTGTGTCTGTAAAATCGACGGGTTCATGGAATGACGGGTATATGGTATATTAAAAAAAATGGTTAAAAATAAATTAAATCAGCTTCACGCTGTATCCCGCACACAGCAGGGTAGGCAAAGGGAACCTCGTATTAAGACACTTCTTTCCCCATTATCACCGAATTCTGGAGGAGTGCGTGCGTGCGTGTTGAGTGGCAGAACACAACGCAGCCCTTTACCTAGCTAGACACCAGAGCGTAGAAATGGAAACATAAACATAAATAAATATTTCACTTCCTCGAGTGGAGATCGAACCCACAACCGTCGTGTTACAGTCACACCCTTGTGCCGCTGCGCCAAGACGGCAAAAAATAGTACATTTTAAAATTGTATTGAAACATAAATTGCTTCAAAGATTTTGACTATAAATGATAATTTTCAATCAAACTCCTTAACAATACGTTAACTGACAAATACGTTTTTCGGAAACCGAACATTTTCAACGCTTTTCAGTATTCAGTGGTCAGTTCAGTTTTACAGATATGGCGATTCTAATTTGCCAATCGACCACTTCGGTAACGGGCAGACTGAGGTGGGCAACCAAACATATTACGTTTATAACTTTTCTAACGAAATTAATTTTACTTAAATTTTATATTTTAAATGCATGTTTCATTGCACTTTACCCATTTTTATGCATTATACTCGATAAAATATAAACCATGTCACTCTAGTATGTAAGTAAAGGAAAATTTCATATATTACAATAAATCTGATGAGTAAAACCTATTTATTCCTTAAATACAAGACCTACATTTTTTTAAAACAGCTTTCTTAATGTAGGCCAAACTTAAAACTCTTTAAGCTATCAATGTCGACGTTTTTAGTCATTTGAAAGACCTCCTTTCCGCCACAGGTTTTAAAGCATATATTATATTCCATACAACAATGTTAACTCTGATATAAATTTAGTCAACATGCTATTAGGATTAAAACTTTAATCGCTCACATTAGAAGTTTCAGCTTTAATAAAATATTTTAAGTACAAATTCTGCAAACGATACACAAAAGTAATATTTTTCATGTATAATGACGTTCCTTGATATTAAAATGTAAATGTAAATAAACATTTAGTAATATATATATAATAACGTACATAGAATTATTTAACTTATTGTCTTTATAAATATTGTATTTTTTCTTAATCATAATTCACGCTTTATCCCGCATACAGCAGGGTAGGCAAAGGGAACCTAGTGTTAAGACCAATTTCCTAATTTTTGTGGAATTCTGCAAGCATTGCATATTGAGTGGCAAAACTCAACGGCGCTCTTAGCCTCGACACCAGAGTGAAGTAATGGAAATATAAACGTAACTAAATATTTCACTTTGTCGAGTGGAGTTCAAACCCACAACCTTCGCGTTACAGTCCTTAACATTATTGACCTAAAAACCAAGTAAGATACAATGACTTCGTCCTTAGCTTTACATCAAAGTTGTGCTATTTCATAACAACGAGAAAACAATTATATTACTGTTACTTACATTGGCTAACCATTTGTGTAAGTGGCTGTTGATATAAATATCTATAGAATAAACAAGTTGATAAAATGCATAATTATTAAGGATCACTTTTAATGTAATATCATCACGGCGGAAGAGTATCTTTTATATTTAAAATCACTTAATCCTCAATTTTTCTGATTTGAATATGTATTTAGCTGAACAAATGGCAGTGCCTATTCCTTGGAAACAACAACAACACAACACAGTTTCACGCTTTATCCCTAGCGGGCTACTCAGAGAGGACGGAGCGCCAAACGGTATCTATATACCTCTTTCGCCTCGTCCGGTGTCATCAACCTCTTCATACATGCCCTTCATACATGTACTAGTTGGCTGATATTTAGATATTATTTATACTCATATAACTATTATCTATCTTTAGTCTACAAAAACTGTGCCTTGAATATTTTACTTTCAGTTATATTTAATGCATTTTAAGTCACGAAATATTAAGTACAAAACTCATTTAAGGATTTAATTTATACAACAAACGTAATAAAATAAATTAAAAAGATAATCTTGCTTGATACATTAAAATGTTACTTTATCCCTCGAACACCAGGGATCTTGATTCGAGACATGTAATAGCAGTGTCTCTTGTTGATTTAACTATAATATATTCATGTCGAGTAAGCTTCTCATTCGCCTTATATAATAAACTTATGTGTAAGACCTTGGACGCCTTCGGCGGCCGTTTTCGATGCTAATATAAGACTTTATATTCCGACTTTGAATGTTAAGCAGTTATGCTTATATTGTTTGTTCGATAATAGTGTATGGCGTACTTACTGCTGTAATTATGTTTTTCCAGACGCCAATAGTGGACACAAGCTTTTGACTGTTAATGCGATATGCTCTAGGTTTGATTCTCACTCGAGGGAATGAAAGGCTTAATATTTTTATTTCTTCACTTTTGGTGTTAAAGCAAATCGCGGCCTTGAGTTCCTCCAATGTCTACGGAATGCCTCCAGAATTCGACGGTAGTGGGGAGTAGAGTGTCTTAACATATGGCTCCCTCTGCTCCCTACGTGCCGGTTACAGAGTAAAGATAAAAAAACCTGTTTTATAGATATTTAAAACAATTAAATGTATAAATATTTTATAAAAAGTAGAAAGTTTTTAAAAAACTTATTAAAGCGTTTTCTAAACTTTATCTAAAAAATATTTTTCTTTCCTAAATGGGGAATAACGCTTAACCTTATCTAAACTTGCCAATATATAGGTAGGTAGCGGAAGTTTGTAAAAATCTCCTTTTAGAGATGTAAATTACATAAATATGGGTAACAAGTCGATGTAGCTTGAAGAGAATGTATGGCTTAGCGGTCAGACCGCTTAGACGGTTTCCAAGAGACGTGGGCTCAAATCCCGCTACGTTCAAAATATCTTTTTTAGTTTTAGTTTTATAAATGAGATTTTCTTGTGTTAAATTTGTTAACTCTACCGTCCATATATAGACACTGTTAGCTTAAAAATAAAGTACAGTAAGCACAGTGTTTAAAAATAGACTTAAAAGTAAACGTGCTAAAAAACAGATTTAAATTATGTAGAAAAACGTAGCGTTATAAAGAAAACAAACGGCATTATTAACTCAAATTGCACACGTATTATTTTAGAGAAATGGGTTATATTTTTTAAAAGAGTTTCACGCTGTATCCCGCATGTAGCAGGGAAGACTGAGGGAACCTAGTGTTAAGACGTTCCATTCCCGACTTTCCGCCGAATTTTGTAGGCATTGTGTGTTGAATGGCGGAACTCAAAGCCGTGCTTTTGCATCGACACTGGAACGAAGAAAAGTAAATATAAAATAATCGTTTCCTCGAGTGGTAGTCGAACCCACAACCTGTCGCGCTTGCACACACGCTTGTACCCCTGCGCCACGACTAACCTCTTTTCAATTATATATACCATACGCATATAATGTACTTCTTCAGATTTCCGCAAGTTACCATAATTTTTATGCAAACTTTCATCTCTCTCATGGGAAATCTTTGTATGCCGACGTACAAGATATCCTTATTGGACCTACGATTATTCAAGGCAACTAACATCAACAAAGTAGTTCCCGCATAATAACAAAACTTTGTAAGAACTTATATTATTATCGCTACGGACTTCGGAATTATTTGTTATATTTATTTGATGTCTTTTATATTTATTATTGACGAAAAACATAATTTTTGGATTATTTAAACAACATAAAAAAATAGTTTTTCAATATATGTTTTTATTTAATTTCGTCGATTGTGGATTGTACCCACAACCAGACAGCCAGCGTTTACAGTCGAACACTTGTGTCCTTACGCCACGTCTGACCTGTTGACTTTTCCCTTTCGCTTTATTCCGCACATAGCAGGAAAAAGCGTAGATTTGAGAAGAAGCGTAGAGCGAGCGTAGATCTAGAAGTAGGTATATCCTATTAAAGTCTATAATTATGATAATAACGTGTGTAATGTAAATACGAAATATTTGCTCACACATAGGTTTTGCTTTCTTGAATATAAAAAAATTAAATTTTTAATATTTGTAACATTTAAAATTTCAAATTGAATGATCTATATTAAATTTCTGTAAATATTTTAAAATAAACACTTGTAAAAATACACATGTTTTAAAGTTGTATGCTTGATTAAATATTTGTATTTCAAAATAGACTCATTTATAAACTACCGGCCTGCCAGCGGCTTCGCCCGCTTGAACTACATGATTATTTATTTAATAAATAGAATTGACTGACAGTCATATGACTAATTTAATTAACTCGTTCAGAAACAGCCCTAAATTTTTAATTATTGATTTGGGTAAGGATTTATAATATTCTTTGTAAAATAACTGTATTGATTGCATATTACAAAAAATATCCAAATCGAATCGAATTGAAATCGAATGCAAAATAATGAAATGAGAACCTCACCCTTGTCTTGAAAGTCAGTTAAAAATACAGATTTATCACAAACCAAACCAGATTTATCATAAATATACATATGGATTACTTTATATTTGCAGGCAAACTCATTCATGTCTTAAGTTCATTCAAATGCTGATAACTTTTTTTAATGAACCGATTTTAATGAAACAAACTTAAGATGATAAGTTGAGTTAAAAAAAGCGATTGGTGAAAGTTTGAATTAAATCGGTTCAGTACGTTCGGAGATTAGCGTCATCATACATACAGACAGACAAGAAATTTAAAAAAAATACTTTTGCTTTCTATTATTGTTTTTAAGTGTTCCTCTATCCATTTCAGTCAAAAATATTAAATGTACAGACAAAATATGTTTACTGTTTTATTATATTTAGAGATATAGATCGCAGTATGATTCGCAATATAAAATTAAATTTTATTAGTCTGGTCAATATAAATATTTTATTTCACTAAAAATCGCACTGAGGTTAAGTTTAGAATAAATTTTAGGTACGCAGAAGTAAAAAATCAAAAATCGTTATTAAAAGTTATTCAAATATTCGAATTTAAAATTCCACTATATTTTTCAAATAAATGTTTTCAACAGTAAGTTATGTCTGAAAAACAGATTCTAAAGACTAGGTGTCTAAAAACTATCTGCATACTTTTTTGTCCTATGAGTTACCATTCCTGAGATACCGTGATTCTTAAAATTGCATTAATTACCACTCTACAATCTACACGTAATGGCGGAACTCAGCTCCACACTTTTTCTAACTAGATCAGGATAGTTCGAACTCGAGCCGGGAACGTACCCACAAGCACTCTGTTAACACTTTCTTTATTCTTGTGCACCACGATGTCTTAATTTTTATATGCTAAGATATAGCAGCAACGAGGCATAAAGCAGTGTTTTTTCCGCCACTTAACACGCATAGCCCCCAGAATTCGGTGGAAAATCGAGAACGGTGGAAAACGATGGGAAATGGGTAAGTGTCAAATGGGAACGGAGTGCTTTGGCACTATTTAACAATCTTTATACCTACCCTAATATGTGCGGTACATAGTATAAAGGTAAAAAAAAATTAAACCCATTATCTCAGGTAGATCGACAACCATCTTAAAACTATTAACAATATTAGATTGACAAATAATAAATTGTGAGTATTTCAATCTTTTATTTCTACTTGATTTCTCCATCTGTATTTTTGACACATTGACACAAAGCGGATAACTGGAAGGACGGGCTCTGCTATTTCGATAATACGATTTCCCTTATTGATGTTACCATAAAAGACTGAATGGAGGAAAAGGTACCATTTTACGTTATTGCGACTAAACGTTGGCTCTGTGAATAAAGTGTGAATGATCATTCTTTAGTTCAATTGAGGCTTGTTATATGCTGATGTGGATAATTATTATTTGAATATAAGCCCTAGTTAGAGGTTGGGATTTATAATAATTATTTTGGAGGAAAGTGGGGAGCGGAATATCTTAAAACTCCTTTTGCCTACTTGGCTATATACAGGATACAGCTTGACGCTGAAAAAATTTATTACATAAATTTAACTTAGCTTCAAGTTTTATCCCTATTGGGGTAGTCAGAGAGAATGGAGCGCCAAACGCTACCGTCTCTACATACCTCTTTTACCTCGTCCACTGTCATCCACTTCTTCATACATACCCTTCTGTGGGTCCTCATGCTTTTTACGTGACCTTCCTCCAGTATCTTTGATACTGTGCTTACGGAGGTCAACCGAGGTCTCACTCACTTTTCCATCATAAATCGTTTTTGCCATTTTTTCATCACTCATTCGTTCGACGTATCTATGTGAAACCAGCTGAGCACGTTTTTTTTTTCATTCTCACATTAAAATAAATTAATAAGATTTTGTTTCACCTTTTTAATTCGGTTCTTATTATTCAGGGTACTTTTGTTACATGTAGAATACAGCGTGAAGCTGAAAAAAGTCATGAAGCATAAAGGTATGAATAAAGATATCAAATGTAAGGGCTCTGGTTAACCTAAGCTTGAATTTAAAAAAAAGATCAAGACCTCCAATTTCTGTACCTCGATGTGCAAGCCTGACTCGCGCTTGTTCGTTTTTTTTTTACTAATGTATGTTAATTATTTAGTATATTAAAAATGGCAGATTATCTCGTTTTTCTATTTGATAATTCTTTCATAAATTTTGAATATTCAAGATTTGAATCCGGAACGTCCGTATCATAATTATACACTGTCAGTTATGACGACAGATAATTTTAAATTAATTATAAAATTTTTGAATGTAATTTTATCTCATAAAAGTAAGTTCGTGGAGAAGTAAAGTACAGTATTTATAAATAAACCTAAAGCTAAATGTGTCAAATAAAAAATTTAAGTTATGAAAAACAAAAGAAACGAGCGTTATAAAGAAAACAAACATTACTAGCGCAGCTTGTACACGTATTTTTTTAAATGTCTAACCGTGAACTACCAAATTATTTAACAATAGATTCCTTCTACTTACACCGCTTTAGCAAAAAAATTGAGCAGATGCTGTATCCCGTATATAGCAGGGGAGATAAAGGGAGCCTAGTGTTAAGACACTCCGCTCCCTACTTTCCACTGATTTCTAAAGGCATTGTTTAGAGGCGGAACTTGATGCCGTGCTCTTGCCTCGACACCAAAGAGAAGAAATTAAAATATTTAATATTTAATATACTCTACAGGAAATCGATCCCTCAACCTGTGGCCATTTATAGTCACACGCTTGTACATCTGAGCCACGGCAAAAGCCTGGCAAAAGTTAGATTCGCATAAATTACGACGATGTTCGACGAGTTTAACATTTGTAAATATAAAACAACAATAAAAATAAAACAAAATACTCTTTTCACAAAAAAAACGGTTTAAATTTGATAAAACAAACATAATCCACACATGAAAAATATTGTTATTGTAAGATACATTCAATTACGTCTAACGTAAAAAGTGCTCTGAAATGTTATATAAAACACTATGAAAAATTGTTAGAAGAGTTGCCTAACAGTAAAACTTTTATGAACCTTAGTTATTAGCCGGCTGGTGCAGCAATCTGACGCGGTGGCTTGTTAGTATATGGGATAATTGATTGCGCTGCCAGGGGAGGCGAGGGAAAAATGGACATCCTTATATAAGGGGAAAGAGGAGACCAAATTAATATATTTTGTATAAGCTTTGTGTAATAATTTACTTGAGCTAGATAGGTACGCTTTTAGACTACTGAAGATTCAGACGCGGCTTCGATAATATATAAAAAAAGTATATTTCTATAATAAAAAATATCATATGACCTTTCTAATCCCTCTAAGAATATATGTAGAAAATTTCTGATAATCAATTGAGTAGTTTTGGCGTGTATATATAATAGTATGAAACAAACTTACATTCACATTTTTAATATTAAATTTTAATAATAAATCTGGGAACCTAGTGCTACGGCACCAGAGTGAAGAAATGCAAACATTAAATATTTCATTTTCTCTAGTGAAAATCGAACCGACTTGTAGCGTTTACAGTCACACGCTAGTGCCACTGCGCGACCACTGACCTCTTTTCTATTAAGTATACCATACAAAAACTTATATGCAGTACTTCAGATTTCCACAAGTTATCATAATTTTTGTGCATACTTTCATCTATCTCGAGGGAGAGTCTTATTTAGTCTGAGGCCGATGTACAAGATATCCTTAATATGGACCTACGATTATTTAAGGCAACTAACATCAACAAAGTAGTTTCCGCATAATAATAAAACTTTCTAAGAACTTATATTATCATCCCTATGGGCTTAACGGGCAATTATTTAAGTTACATTTATTTTATTTCTTTTATAGATGTGTGATTGTTGGATGATTTGAAATTTAGGGTTTATCACTCCTATCCTATCACTATCCTCGACTTTCAAGTACTGATGATGGTAATTATTAGTTTCTATAGCCTAATATCTTTTCATTTCTATTGGGATATTTATTAAAAATATCGAATTTATGATTTGCCTTATTTCAGATTTGTTTTTACTACTTTTATGCTAAATAAATCAATATGGTACTCATACCAATTATCCTCAATATCAATCCTAAGTATTTTACGATGTTGCGTAGATTTTAATTAAACAAATAGAATTATAAAATGTTATTTTTTATTTTTAAGTAATTTAAGTCGTGAGGCCGTCGTGGCGCGCGTGACATTGAAAACCGACACATATGTAATTTTCAATGGCTTAGATGCCACTTTATACAAAATAAATGTAGGTTCAAATCCCAATAGAGTATATAAATAAATAAAATTTTATATAAAATATTCCGCACCAGAATTATCTTTCAATATCTCTCACATTCAAGGACTTCTAGTAGAGACCTCTATTAGAGATAAGTTATCCATTGTACATATTTCTGGTATTATATGTTTTCTGTACTTTTTTTCTTGCGCGTTACTTAAAAAAATAAATAAAACGATGTTTTTACGTGTTAGTAGAGAAAAAAATATTTTAAGTTAAGCTTTATAAACTTAAAAATATATTCAAGCAAACACCGACTCTTAAATATTTCGCTCCTAACTCTTTATTTATATAAACCAAAAAAAAACTTTGTGAGAATGTATATTTTTAACTTTTCATTTATAACGTTTGACCTTGACCGTGTAAAATTACTGTGGAAAACGTCAAACTTACATTTTTAAATATATTTTTATACAACCATCTAATTGACTTTGTGCTATTCCAGTCTTCTAGGCCATTCGTGGCGCAGGAGCACAAACGTAAATACGACAGATTGTGGGTTCGATTCCCACTCGAGGAAATGAAATATTTAACATTTTCATTACTGCGCTCTGGTGTCGACGCAAAGCGCAGCGTTGACCACTCAAGACGAGTAAGAAAGTAAGGAGCGCAGTGCCGTAACACTAGGCTGTCTTTGTTAGACTACATGCGGGATACAACGTGAAGCTGAATTCACTTGACAAATATATTTTTAAAACTAATAATTGTATGGAATAAATCCCATAATTACGGCAAGTTTCATTACTAAACAACGTAAATACGTTTGTTTATTTACTATTGTAGGCATAAGTACTAACTAAGTTGCAAGATCGCACATATCCAGTAGCAAACACAGATTTGGGGTAACACAATATTATGTCAGCTTGTGCAGCCGCATATCATTTTGTATTCCAATAGGTAAACAAGTCAAATCATTGTTTACCTTTGAAATAGTCATCAATTGCTTCAAGACCGCTTATTATTGTAATAAATATTTATAAATAAAATAAATGAGGCCGTCGTGGCGCAGCGGCACAGTGGTGTGACTGTAAAGGGACGGTTGTGGGTTCAATCCCCATTTTCCAAGTGATTTATTTATTTACGTTATTATTTCCATTTCTTTATTCTAGTATCGTGGCAAAGCGCAGCTTTGAGTTCTGCCACTCAACACGTAATGCCTGCTGAATTCGTCAGAAAGTGGGGAACGGAGTGTTTTAACCCTCTGCCTACCCTGCTGTATCCAGGATACAGTAGAAAGCTGATTTATTTTATTTATTTTAACCATAAATTAACCATAAATAGCTTTTTCTTAATTGATAAACGTACATACCAACAAATAAATGTAACTTTTAATGGTTTTGAAACCCAACGTTTCGGTCAGTATTCACTTCTAGACCTACAGCTCTGAAATGTGTCAAGAACGTTGTGGACGACGCGGTGATCCTAGGGAAGTTTGGTGATAATTGTAAGTTTTGAAATTCACGTGCACGCCAACAATTCAAATATTAGTTCAAACATTTTAATGCAATTAATAACTTTCTTTGCTTAAATTCACTTAAATTTTATATATGAAATTAATATTCCACTGCATTTTACCCTAATTTTATGAATTATATACACCAAGTTATTTAAGAATTAAAAGAAAAAGGAAAATATATCACAATAAAACTGATGATCAAAACATATTTTTTCCTTAAATTATACAAAGTACAATCGCGAATATAAATATATATGTAATGTTTTTATAAAAAACCATTCTAAATGTACGTCAAACTTAAAAACCTATAATCTTGCTATCAATGCTTACTTTTTTAGTCATTTAAAAGAATTCCTTTCCAACATGGCTTTTAAAGCATATAATATATTCTTTAACTAGCGACCCGCCCGCGGCTTTGCCCGTTTGAACTACATGATTATTCATTTAATATACAGAATTAACTTTCAATTATAATGATTTCTAATATATTTTAACATGATATTATCGTAATTTCTATAAGGACTGTTGATACTTGTTATTTATAATATTATACATCATTAGATATTAAACATTATTAGGTCAAAATAATAACTTCTAAATAATTAGATCAAAATAATTGACCACACAGAACAACTATTTCAAAACCATTATATGCATATCTCTTAAGATTAAGCTGGGCTATTAGGGTTCCATATGAGCTGCTCCAGATCTTCATTTTTATTATATAGATAGAAAATGCTTGTTATGTTGATCGACTTTTACTAAGACGCTATAATATATTTATATCTCTTAGAGATTAGATGGGTTTCCCCGTCAGGTACTCCAGACCTTAATTTTTCTTATATGGGTGGAAA
>DWGR01003797.1:0-11775 GCA_018247715.1 Heliconius burneyi | reverse complement strand
TAATTCTCTGACGTTTTCTGGGATCCTATTGTAAAAGCGTACACATTGTCCCATAAAAGAATTACGGATTCGATGCAATCGAGTCACAGGTGCACTAAGTTTAAACCTATTTCTAGTATTAATATTAAGAACATCACCAATTTTGGTAAAACCATTAATGTTTTTCTTAACATACATTAAATTTTCAAATTATTTCATTATATACAATTTATAATTATATTGAGATGCAACTGTCAATATATTGATTTCTTTAAACTTATGCCTCAAGGAGTATTTGGGGCCTAAATTATAGATTGCACGAATAGCTCGCTTCTGCAGGACAAATATTGTTTGAATACCGGCTGCATTACCCCATATACATTACCACAATACTATGGAAGTAACTGAAGTAAACAAGTTGAGCCGTTTCCACGTCAGTAATGCTCTAATTTTTTTGACCGCGAAAGCTGCTGAGCTAAGTCTATTCGCCAATCAATCAATATGGGTGCCCATTGTAATTTGGAGTCTATGGTGATACCGAGCAATACCGTAGAATCGATAGGATCTACGGTTTCACCATTTAGGAGTACATCGGCTTAATTAAATATATATTAATATTCCCACTCAGAGGATAGTGAACCCACATCTGTCAAGTTTAAATTCAGACGCTGACCTATTTCGCCACGATGGCCTCATTTAAATTCATATTTATTTAATAATTTCTTTTTATAATATAACCAAATATTTAACGTCCCAAAGTGATCATATGTTACACCGGGGCTTTTAAATGTTACACAAAACGACTAAGATCAGAAATGGTAAAAATGAAATAAAAGTGTTATCTACCCTTTGCTTTGTAATGTCAATAATAATTCAATAATTAAATCAACATGACTCACATTGCATGTTATCTCTTATTATAGTCTGCATATATTTTTTACTATCCTGTTAGAACTCATTCTGGATTTTTTCTTAACAAATAATTGTCTTTGTTATTAGTAAAGAAAATATCGTATTTAATTAAAACACGACGCTTGTAGGCTAGATTCTCACTCAGGGGAATGAATTGTTTCCATTTCTAGTTCTGGCAACAAGACGAAGCGCAGCGTTGAGTTTCACCATACAAAACACAATGTCTCGAAAATTGGGTGGCATGTGGGGAATGAAATGACTTAGCCCTATGTTCCCTCTGTACTATTACGCTGTATGTGTTTTCTTTAGAATGAAGATGAAAAAAAAAGAAAAAGTAATGTTTCATTTAAGCTTGAGAACATACAAATAGCAAACAAGTTATATACTCTTATAAATAATTTAATTTGAAAAACCCAATCACATTTATAACATTGAGTCATTTAAATTGTTATCTTTATGTTATTAAGTATTTGATTTTTCCACATAAAATACATTTATAATTATTTTGTTGTTGATAACATCAACAATTTTCATAGGAACACCCAAATTAATTTGTCATCTGATGTCGTATCCAAAGAGTATTTTTTTTTATTTCTGGCTATTTACACAAAGCGTTTAATTCAGTACTATAAATCTGCAAAGCAAGACTTTTTAAATTCTTTACTCTTTGGAATTGAATTCACATGATTTTTACATTTATTTTAGCTTCATATTTCACACTGTATGAATCAGGATAGGCCGAGGGAGCCTGGGAAGTAAGTGTTACAACTGGGAACCAAGTGTTAGTCCTCAAGACAATTCCGTTTTAGACTTTCTGCCGAATTATTGAGGCATTGCGTGTTGGGTAGATGAACTCAATGCCCTCAGTGTACTCAATCAGGAGGAAATGGAAATAATAAATATGTCGTTCCCCCGAGTGAGAGCCGAATCCAGACTGTTGCGATTACAGTCGCATGCTTGTGCCTCTGCGATCCAAACGAAAACGAAAATGATCAGCCTGATCATAAATGTACTCTTATATAGAAGACATAACTCAACATATGTCCTATTAGATCAATTTTAATATATTTCAAACTTAAGTTTTTATATAGAAATACACAACTCCACACGTTATATCATATAAACATAAATATAACATATAATTATCTTCACAATACTCGTATACTCCCTGTAACCATTTAAATACGATCACATAACAAGCTAGATCATTTATCCCCTACGGAGATCTCTAAACTGACATCCTCATCAGGACCTAATCACTATGCCATTAACTAACGCACCGGGGCATATATCCATCTCTTTCTAATGTCTAGTGAATGAAAGAGATGGAAAATAGAGTAGATGCTCAATGCTCCCACGTAGCAGGTGTATGGTATAACATCCTCTCGCCAATCTTTATATTATGCTTTATGAAATGAGATGACATTATACAATTGTTTAATATATCTGTGTAGTAATTTTTTAAGTGAATTGTTGTTCTTTCTTTTCAGGGTTCCGTACCGAAAAAGGTAAAAACGTAAGCCTAATAGCATCACTTTGTTGGTCGTCTATCAATACCTCTATTAAGATTTCGAAATGGAATGGCAATATCCACCTGAAATTAACATCAAATATTCATTCATGTCTAGGTCCTTTAGAACACAGAAAAAATTATGCTTCTAACTCAAACGAAACATCCGAAAAATGCAAATTTTGCAGGTATTACACAGAAAAAAATACAAACATATATTTGTCCGCAAACTTAGTTGATCGACAATCCTGAAATCAGTATGACTGCCTCGGTGGGCGAGTCCGATCTCTGGGTAAAATAGTGTAAACACGTCAACTCATATTATAACCTTTGCCCCAATTAAGATCTATATATGTCCCATCTTTGTACAACATGAATGACGTCATCGCGCGTTGAACCAATTCGGGGCAAGGTTGCATTGCCACTTAGTCATCTGAAGAATATATCCGACAAAATAATCTTATGTGATAGCTCCCACTTTTATATATTTTTTGTATATTTTCGACTTTCCTAATAGAAAGACCAAGTAGATGCGTTCCTTCGTTCTCCACTCTTTCCTCAAACAAGTATGTTGTCATTTTGTATTCATGAATGTATCTAGTGATATTTATCATGAGGGGAGGGGCACCACAACCTTCCCTTTACACATATTTGAAATATAAACATTTCTCGAATGATATAAAGGAATTTAACCTGAAACTATCGAAAACAATCAGACCAGCAATTTCAATAACTAATAATACAGATGCGCCTAAAATTCATCCAGAATAGTTTCTCTATTCATCAGTAAGATGATCCTTTATATTAACCTAGAGTCAATCCAGGAAGATAAACATACTTAAGTCAATATAATACTTTCTTGATCTAACAAAAATTGTAATTTTTAAGAAGGGGAATTCCCGTACTTGTTGTTTCAGGTACTTTTCATGGTTACAATGGTAATTCAGCAATTATATAAGTCATATTATTTGGATGAGGGAGTTTTTCTTTTCATTTACTTTACGCAGGTTTGAATTCAAAAAAATTGTGTTATATAGATCATTTTCAAAATTTAAATATTCTTTATTTATATTAAAAGCACTTTTGAATTGTCAAATTGAATGTGAGTAGCATCTGTCCTACAGGAAGGAAGGCTAGACGACTAAATAAAACATAACGTTAATGGTTTCGATGAATCGCATCGTTTTGTCAGAGCTTACAATGTATTATAATCAAGCGGGCCAAGCCGTTTGTAAAGACTCGTAATTTATAAACAGACAATTTTAAATATACTCATGATATAAAATGAATAGGTATTATGTATCCGGTATGCGCTTAGATATTTATCAAATAGGTACTTTAAATTGATATGGTGTATTTTGATAATGATGCACTTTAAAATCATTACACGGAATATTATAAGCAGATTGTTTATCGTGCAATATGTTTACCTCACAGGCAGACACTTAGTGCTTGCATTTCTTCAGGGACAGAGTACCCTCTTCCTACACAACCGGTGTCGCTGTAACAGCATTAACCTCATGTTCGAAAAAGCGATATGTTTATGTGCTGCATCAATAGAAAGTTTTCATTAGCGGCAACAAACACATACCATAGCCATAAATAAGTACATAAAAATGAACTTACATTCGTAAGTTAATTTTTCCTGCAAAAATTTCTTATCACATTTTTTTTGATCAGCTGCAAATTTTAGAGAGGCAGAATTTAGGCCACACCGCGGTGATTGGCGGAATTAAATGCCACGTATTGTCCAATGTGCAGAGAGGGGTAAATGATACTACAGCATCTCGTACTTTATCCCCACTTTGCTTCGACACCACGGCAGAAGTGTGCCTCATCTCACAGTTTAATTATCATATTTGTTCATGAATACAACCCTCAGCGTTGCTCGTCTGGTCAAATGGAAATATGTAAATAAATGTTGGAAAATTCTATACCCTGTTCACGAAGGCGTGATGTAATTAGTAAACAAATAAAAAAAGTTATTCTATAGGTCAGGATTGATGGAGCTTAATATAGGATATAAAGTAAAAAAAATGTCAACGGATATATGGATGTAGAGAATATTATTAAAAAATAATTATGATTTAAATTTCAATCAGCCATTTTTACTATCAGCCAACCTCTTCATAAGACTGTTGTGATTCCGTTGTTGTTTTTAATAAATTTCTCGTTTTACTAAGAGTAACTTTTATTGTTTTTAATAAAGTTTGTTTTCTGATTATTTTTGTTATTTAGAATTTTATATTATTACAACCTAAGTTAACATGGACCAAATTAAAAAGTTTTAGAAACAGGATTTTTTGTTTGCATTTTATCTAATGCCAAAATGAATAAGGTATAAGTCCTGGAGGTTATTCTGATCAAATAATCACAGCTACAGCAAAACGATTAACGTAATGTAATATAGTCTTTAACATTCCTTGATAAATGGACTAAATGCAAACCAAACCTATTTTTTCAATATCAATCCGTAGTTCCTGAAAAATAATGCGCTTAACTAAACAAACTCTTAAGATTTATAATGTTAGTATACTCTATACTTCATAGATATAGCAAAGTAAAAAATACTGAGTTGTCATAGAGTACATTGGCTTGTTCCCACATTGTTATTAAATTATTCATAAATTAATCACCATATTATGCGAAATATTCTCACGGGTCAGTTGATTACTTTTTATATTTAAAAAATACTATTTAAATAAGATTTCTAAGAAAATACACTACTTACAGTGTGTTAGCACAGAGATGCGGAATTTATTTATGTACACATACATATTACAATGCACAATAAGAATATCTAAATTAATCTTAATTGGAACTGACTATGCTATAATAAAGTCTTTGTCGTTTATATTGATGATAAAAATAGATGCGGTAAATATACAATTATTTTTAAAGCTCTGTGACCAACAATAGAAAACGAATATTTTGTAGGATCACTTGTCATATCAATCTGTCTGTCTGTATGTCAAGACGATTTTGCTCAAGAACACGTGGTTTCGCATGACATGATGTGAAGTCAATATTATTAAAGTGAAATTATTGATATTAAGCCACATATTCACATATACAGTTCCTTGGAGCACAGAAGAAATTCGAAGTCCATTGACTTAGTAGCCAAAATGTATGTTTTTCTCTGCGTAATCATAAATTAATAGCCTATATGATACTGCCTGAGAATTATGTGAATTATTTTTTTTTCAGCTTCACGCTGTATCCCGCACACAGCAGGGTAGGCAAAGGGAACCTAGTGTTAACACATTCCGTTCCCCACTTTCTGCCGAATTCTGGAGGCGTTGCGTGTTGAGTGGTAGAACTCAACACCACGCTTTACCTCGACACCAGAGCGAAAAAATGGAAATATAAACATAAATAAATATTTCACTTCCTCAAGTGAGGATCGAACCCACAACCGTTACGTTACAGTCACACCCTTGTACCGCTGCGCCACAGCGGCCTGGGCCTGCGTTTATTATTTATCATGAAAAAATTACAAATTTACATTTGATTTTCATTTGGTACAAAATAAGACAATCAAGTTAGTTAATTAAACCTTTAATGGACGAGATTCGGACTTCTTTCTTATTTTCTAAAATGCATTTATGCAGGTTAGGCATTGACAATTTTTTTATATATAAATTATTCCGGCCGTCATGTCGGCTGTTAGATACTCAACGATGGTTTAAAATAAAATCTTAAGTACAGTTAATTAAAATCTAATTGATATTTATAACAGACGAAATCCTGACTCACTTTAATTATTGTGAAAGAGATTATTTACGGATGTCGCAAGTTTATCACGACTCCGTCACCAATGTACAAACAAAGCTAAGTTGTGATTAAACAAATGTTTCATTCAAATCAGCGTCACGCAGGAAATTATGTTCATGATAAAAGATAATGATGCTTACTGAGATCATTGTACACAGACAGACACCTAAATATATATAGATTTATTTCAGATTTTTTTTTGCTTGACGTTGTATAAAGTATACGGAGAGAGAAGCAGTAGCCGTAGAGGGCTTAGTGCTAACTCTTCGCTCCCCAGAAATATAATTAATTCTCCCAATTAGGATCGAACCAACAACTGTCGCGTTTACACTTAGACGATGCGAAGATACTCCACTATTTCTCAGATTTATAATATGAAAAAAAAATCAGTAGTTGAAAATTAGTTATTTCTACATACAACATGCATAATGTTTCCACTGCTTGTGAATCTAAAGTAGTAAATATTTATTCGACATTGATATTAGACAAAATCCACCTGGGTCATCCAGGTTAATACCCAGCACGGAATGTTTTCATCGTAACTAGCGGAGAACCAAAACAGTTTTTCCAGAACTTAAGACTAGTTCTTTTCACTGCCTAATAATGCCTAATAATAATCTATGTTCCCACAATTCATGAAAATAAAGTTATTAAGTTAAAATTATTTTTATGTTATATATCTTGAAAAAGATATTTTCTTCTATTTTATGTACAATTTCTACACATTGGTAAATTATAATTTATAACATTTTATAATGTGAGCGTAAAATACAGCGAAATTGTATACTAGATAAGACTATATGACTTGAAATGTTTCCAACAACTACAATAAACTCTAATCATAATTGATGGCCTAAAGACAACAATCTGGTCATGCATTTAACAGTTTAACGGTTACAGATACACATACAGACTCGCCCCCATATTTATATATAGACTCTTCAAATAAACATAACGTCAATAGATTCCAGAAATTTCAAGGTTAGCTATTGATATTTCGCCCAAATTTGACATCGTTTGCAACATACAATACATAATGACTAACCAAACAACAATATTTCGAATAATAACTAATCGAATTGATCCTGAATTCTCTAGTAAGTAAAATGGCACGAGTTTTCTTTTTAAGCATATAGATGTAGATCCCAGACGTCCCAGACCTGCGTCACAGTAGCAAAGCTGCAATTTGAAATATAATTTAAAATAATGAAGATTTTAGCAGTTTGGAGCAATTTCGGAATATATTCTACTGTGAGGATGAATGTTTGTCACGTGTTTTCATTTCACAATACTAATGAACGGATTTATATGGAACTTTACAGTGATAAGGATTATACATAGGCTACAATTGTAAAATAAAAATGTTGTATAATTTGGCTGTATTAGCACAATAAGGTTAAGCGGATGAAGCCGTAATTAGGTCGCTAGTTTTAGAACATATGATGCATGATCGATGCCTTAAAAGGACTGTAAGTTTATAGATCGTTGGATCAAATTTCATTCTTATCAAATTTATACCAATAGTGCAATGTTGCGGCTGATTTGTCATTTATCACTAAATAGGCGAAAAGTGGAAAACGAAATAATATAAATGGTCATTCCCATGATATATACCAAAAAGGATAGCAGAGTTTTTTCTTTAGTTATAATAAATTAACGTGGTTGTTGAGTGTAGCGTCTAGATGGCGGTTTCATAAGCACGTTTTATTTATTAATTCCAATTTATGTGGCAGCCCTATTTGTCTATGCTCGAAATCGAAAAGTAAATTAGGGGCTTCCCCGTAACAGTTGTATAAGGAAAACAGAGTTAATTTTAAAATATACATAGATACTTTGCTGCATACCTTTCAAGTATTAAAGATGATTAATTAAAAATAGAATTTAAAAAAAAGGTTCCGACGAAAAGGAAATACTCGTTAACCACCACCGATCTCGACATAATGCGTTATTGTGGTATACGCAATACTAGGGTGGTAAACAGAGAAAAGAAATATATGTACCTACTATATAGAAATATATGTACTTATCTTTGCCATTACCTACACTTAGAAATTAAAAAAGAATTAAAAATAAAATTATCTGATTTCCAAATTATACTTATATGCTCAAACTTTAACAACTAAATTTTAGGAAGTTTAATAATATTTACATCAAAGTAAAGAAAATCTAAAATAATAAGTGAAAGTTTTGATACTTAAGCATATACATGTTTCGGTGCCAAGTGCAAACATAATACATAACTGCTAAAGGTATCTGTGTTAATATATTTTTTCCTCGATGGCACCGACTTCAAAATTATTGTGAAATAATTATGATTATTATAAAAAAAGAGAGGAAGTGGGGAGCGGAGTTTTAACAATAGCGTGAAGCTGAAAAAAATAAGCACATAGAGAGGAAAACTCGAGGATTTTCATAGGATTTTATTGTTAGAAAATAAAAAAGAAACTAATTCGGTGATATTGTGATTAATGAGAAAAAACGCCCTGTCATAGAATAAAAAATATAGTTAACGAAGAGATTACCAGGATGAGGACCCCTTTTGGAAAAAATAAGTCTATCAAAAAGCATAATTCTTTTCAATTTAAGATCAATGATTTTATTTTAATTACATTATAAATCATGGTTCAAAACAATGTGTGAAGACCGCACGTAAGACCGAAGGCCACGTCCCACTACGGCGCGATGAGG
Source organism: Heliconius burneyi (assembly GCA_018247715.1). NCBI lineage: Eukaryota > Metazoa > Arthropoda > Insecta > Lepidoptera > Nymphalidae > Heliconius > Heliconius burneyi. Next base: position 2,912 of record DWGR01003797.1, on the reverse strand, counting down.
TCACGGATGACGGTGTGTCATTGCGAGTCAAGAATATTCTAAACTATAAAGATACGACCAGTTGAATACTATAGAATTAATATTTACTAAATTACTTGTGGTTATTAATGATTCATTTTATGTAATCTGGGGTAGGTATGGGGAATTCATTTATTACCTATTTTATAACAAAACAAACATAACACGCCAAGAGGCCAGTGGTTCGTGCGTTCGATTCCCACTCAAGGAAATGAAATATTAATATTTTCATATCTTTGATTGGAAAAAAGCAAAGCGCGGCGTTGTGTTCCCCATTTCAATAGGCATTGTCTCTTTCAATTTGAAAGAAAAGCAGAGAAAAAAGTTTTTTTACTTTTATTTTTGATACATAAGATTTTCTATACTCTTGAATATTTGATTTAAATATACTATTATAAATATGATTGATATCTAAACGTTACAAAGTGTTACACTAGTACATTACTCTAGTACATTTCATACTAAAGATCTGTATTACTACACAAAAATTAAGAAGTATTTGCTTTCTGTAAGGTAAACTGTTGTTTTTTAGAATAAAAAGACTCCACCTATGTTTGGTCAATTTTGATTAATAAAAATATTTTAACCACCGTCACAAAAAAAATGATTCAAGACATTATGCTTAAACTGTCATTGCTTCTAAGAAATAAACAACTTGAATAATTCAAGTGACAGCTTATTTTATATGTAAAGTTCAAATTGATTCAAACGACACAGTTTACTATTTTGATGAAAGGTAAATTGTAGTAAGCGACTTATCTTAATATTTAAGAAAGAGGATAAATGTGTCAACGTACACTTAAGTATAAAAGTTGTGACTTGAAAATGTGCTAAGCATCATGTTAGCAACAATGAGATAAAAAGTGAGTGGTTTTAGCGACTTAGTAACAAAATATGATGATTTTTCTGTCAGTTGACACAATAAAGTTCAAAATGAAGGCAAAGTAACTGTGGGGCTCAAGAGCCAAAAAAATGCCCTGAAAATTATGAAACAGAGCTGAAAAGACGGAGAAAAATCCGCTGATTCCAAATATGTATATAACTCAATATCGCAAAAATGGCCTTTCAACCGTCGATATGTTCAAGGTATGAGATTAAGAAAAAAATACAAAAGGAAATAAATAAAGTATTTTCGTTTCTACATGCAAAGTATGAAATGTAAAGCATTATTTGACTACGTAAAGCCTATCCAATACGTATCTTCCCTAAGTATTGCGAAATAATGAGGGTAATTATGAAACAAACACGATTAATATTACCAATATCCTTATTTTTTACTTGATTTAACAATCAATCGGAAGAATAATTCACAATTGAAATTTATTAGATACAGGAAATATGTAAACGTTTCACAGAAATCTATTTAATATATTTATCAATGAAGAAGAATAATGTTATATTGTTCAGACTGGCGCAGTGGGGAAAGCGGGTGGTTTTTCGCGACAAGTTTCGCGACGAGCGGAACGATCGGGTATTCGTAATCCAATTAGGGGCATAGCATACTAACACTAGAAATTACTAACTACTATATCCCCTAGTACATCTTCCAGGCACGTTTCTACAATTAAATATGTGAGATAATGAAAAAAAACAGTCTTCTTCGATTTGGCTTAATATTTGAACTTACATCTATCGCCTTTAAAGCGAGACGACTGCACCACAATAGCTAGTTTTATAAATAAATGTGTCGTAATTGTACTCTATGGAATAAACCTTGTTTGACGAAGCAAATGGACGTAAATGGACACGCAACAGGAAACCAACTTTATTTTACACTTAATACACACTCATATGGGTTAGTTATTTAATAATTATCATAAATATATGCAAATGGTTTTGTCTATGTTCCCATAATATGTGCTAATAAATATAAAGTTTATAAAATATATAATATATTCTTCATTATAAAAAATATTATAATAAGGTTGGACTCTATGATACTTCTGAAAATTATCCAAGAAACGTAAGAGTTGTAAAAAACTTATCTACTTTTTTAAATGAAGTTCTTGAAATGATTTTCTTATGTAGATGTACAAGACAAAGGGCGGTGTTGAGTTCCGGCACTCAACACACAATGCAAAATCATGAATGAAAAATTTACACTCATATTGGTTTTAAAGAAAACCTGCTTCACGCTATATCCCGTATACAGGAGGGTAGGCAGAGGAAACCTTGTGTTAAGACACTCCGTTCCCTATTTCCGTCACCTTTTTGAACACTAGGCTTTTGCCTTGGTGCCAAAGCAAAAAATTAAAATATTAATAAGTAAATAGTTCATTCTCTCGAGTGGTGATCGAACCCACAATCGCATTAAAGTCACAGCCTTGAATCCCTGCGCCACGACGGCCTCAATGATTTAATCTATACTTATAATAAAACAGTAAAAATATCTTGTCTGTACATTTAGTATTTTTGACTAAAATGGATAGATGGAGAGGATTTTTTAAAAACTTTCTTGGCTGTCTGTCTATATGTATGGTCACGCTAATCTTCGAAAGTACTGAACCGGTTTACTTCAAATTTTTACCAATTGCTTTGTTTTAACTCAACATTTAAAGTTTGTTTCATCAAAATCGGGTCATTAAAAAAAGTTATCGGCATTTGAATGAACTCAAGGTATGAGTTTGCCTGCAAATATAAAACAATCCATATCTTTACTTATTCTTATAATAATAATATAATAAGTGGCAGCACTCAACGCCGCAAAAGTGTTAATCTAATGGAAACTAATGAGTTCGAATGGAAAAAAAAAACATTTTTATGGTTGTCCTTTTATCGAGGAAGGCTATAATTATAATATGACGGTTAGTGTTTCGAGTTTTGATTTACCCATGTATAACGAATTATTGAGACTTTAGCGCCATCTAGTTTAACAGCGTTCACGATGTTTACGT
>DWGR01003796.1:0-11777 GCA_018247715.1 Heliconius burneyi | reverse complement strand
TCTTAGGATACACGCTGAAGTCCTGCGCAAGTGAGCTGGGCTTCTTGGTCTTTTCACTGGCCATGGCCATCATCATATTTGCCACTGTGATGTTCTACGCGGAGAAGAACGAACAAGACACAAATTTCACATCGATTCCTGCTGCGTTTTGGTACACCATCGTGACCATGACTACTCTGGGGTGAGTATACTAGATAGTATATTAGGGCTGATAGTAACTATTGACATTATTACTAGAATAGACGAAAATGGAGATAAGAGAGATGTATCACTAACTGCTCTCTACCTACCCCAGTGACTAAATACCATATGTAGTACAAAAAAAAACAAAACTAAAAAAATACTCTAATGATTTACCATTACAACTACTCTAAAATGAAAAAAATCGCCCCATAAAGTGTTTAAAACGTAAAATATTGATGGTAGAGCGCGTTTTGAGTGACCCCTTTCATTTGTGAAACGAGTGTGAGCTCGTAAAATATTCTTTTAAACACATTTGAGCTGTGACTCTGTTCCGGTTAAATGACACGTTATGGATTTTTTATTTCAGTTATGAAGCCCTTGTGGCGCAGTGGGGCAACGTGTGACTGACTGTAAATGCTAAACAGTTCTGGATTCGATCCCTACCGGGGATGAATTATTCCAGTTCCGTTAATTAATATCTCGTATTAGGGTGAAAAGTGGAAAATAGAGTGTCTCCACACTAGGTTCCCTCTGCCTGACCTGCTATATGCGGGGTTCAGCGTGTACTTAACAAATATTTCACACACAGTATTACGTTACGTTGTTTGTAAATGAATCGATCGTCCACAATTAATAATAGACGTCATGTTTTATTTATTTATATTGAAGGCTTTGTTTGTATTATTTTATAAAGGTTTCTAGCTAATGATTTACCACGACTCTACTCATACGGAAATTCACTAGAAAGAAAATTTTTTCAAAGTAATTAATTTTCTTGTAGAGCAATACTTATTTGTCTGATAGAAATACAAAGCCTTCGTGAAAATAAATAAATAAATGCTGCGGTTGTTAGTTCGATTCTGATTTAGGGATTCATTATTTAGATTCCCTCGCTTGGTTTACAAGACACCGCGCAATAAGCAAGGTAATGAGGTATTGCGCGGCGTTGAGTTCCGCTAGTCAACAAGTAATAACTTAAGAATTCAGTATTTTTAAGGGAAAGGGAGTGTCTTAACACTGGTTTTCTGAGAGTAATAAATTATTGTTTCTTACGTATTGTACGGAATACAGCGTGAAGCTAAAAATAGATAAAGCTAAGCTGAAAAGAAATATATAGATTATATTCCTTTAAAGAAACTATTAGTAAATTGCGCATAAGTAAATTATTAAAAGAAAAACATAAGAAAATGATTTATTTTAAATACAAAATCTTTATGAAGAAGCATTAATTAATGCTATAAAAAAGGAAAAGCGAGCTAGGAAGGGTCGCTGCGAACGTATACAGTACTTAAAGTAACATTTTAATTAACGAATTTCGTGTCCCTATTCTGTGAATGTATTTTCTACGTACATACGATTTAACTAACAAATTACATTCCTATGTGAAATATATGTAAATGTTGTATTTTATATAGTAGTTGTTTGTTGTTTTTAGGGTTCTGTACCACAAAAGGAAAAGCAGAACCCTTATAAGATCACTTCGTCAAGGCCATTTATCTCGCGCTCATGTGGATGTATCAAGCTGAAATTAATATGAAATATTTCGGTGCAGTCCTTTGGAGTTCAGGAAAAACAAGTTGCTGAGTCAGTTTGTCAATTTTTATAAAAGTACTACTACATTTGTCCCGTTGACCTACAATCCTAAAGTTGCCACGAAACCCTCGGCGGGCGAGTTCGACTTGCACTTGACCGGTGGGTTTTAGCTCTTTAGTTTATCCGACATACAAGAGTTGCCTACGTTCGGCTTAAATTTGAAGATATTGAGAGCGAGAGAGTGAAGAAACCAAAAATTGTCTAGTCATGGCCTCCTTAATACTTAACACCAAACTTTGAAACTAAATAATCTCCTTCTTAAATCTAAAAAAGAAACTTTTTGAAACGTATCTACGTATACATAAATAAATTGTACGCGATATATCCGCTTAAAATAGTTTATTTTAACAACAATAAATAGTAATGCCTAATAAAATTACATTTCATGTGTAAGAACTTTAAATACATATTTCCTAGAGTCACGTTAAAAGTAACAATGCCTTATTCTTAAATGAAATATTTTTCTCCATGAGATTATTATTCGTAAAGGCCGTTGTGGCACAGAGACAGTTAGTTTGAGTGTAAACGCAAAGGTTGTGAGTTCGATTCGGATAGTAAATAATTTATAAATCGTCCCCAAAAAAGCATACATACATACAGCTTCACGCTTTACCCCTAGCGGGGTAGTCAGGGAAAACGGAGCGCCAAGCGCTACGGTCTCTACATTTTTTTGGTTTTCGCCTCGTCCATTTCATTAACGCCTTCATACATGTCTTCCGGAGGGGTTCTCGTGCTTTTTAATGAATATTGAGTGGCGGAGCTCAACCCCGCACTTTACCTCGTTACTGTAAGTCGGTAATAAAAATATTAAATATTTCATTCCTCCAAGTGAGATTTGAACCCACTACCATTAGGTTTTATAATATCATTAAAATATTTATATGATATTATAAATTTAAACGACACTACTTTGAAATTTCCACAAGGTTTACCGCCAGCGGAGACAAAGCGCGGTATTAGAGTTATAAATTGGTACACACAGCGGTAGAGAAGGCATATACATTTATTATGAGATCATGAGTATACGAGAATAAAGTGGCTAAGTAAGCCTTATTCTTTTAAGGATGTTATTTAATTTGGCGCAGCGGCACAATGTGTATCTCCAGGCAAAATTAGACAGGATGGGGGAACGGAGTGTCTCAATATGTGGTTCCCTCTGCCTTCCCTGATATATCGAATCATTTATAGGATATGAAATTGAACTTAATATTAATTATAACAATAATTCATCTTTTCTCACTGAAACAGAGATATGGTTTGTTTTGCAATACAAAGGAAAATAGGTTACAAAAAAGAAAACATAGTCTGCACACTCAATATCTTTATTAAGTTTATGTATAACGTAGCAATATTTTTTACAGTCTTCTTTTAAGTGTTATTTTACATTATGGTTAAAAAAAATTAAAAAATTCTTTATTAAGTTTATGTATAACGTAGCAATATTTTTAAATCTTTAAAGTGTTATTTCAATTTTCAAACAAAGAAAATTATAAAATATTTATAAAAAACTTGTAAAATTAGAATCGTTTGAACGTAGCGGGACTTGAAACCTCGTTTATTGGAAACAATTTAAGAGATATGACCACTAACTCATATGTTCCTTAATTTTATTTAATCTTTATTCAACGTAAGATTTCAGACCAGCGCGTAAATAGTAAACAGGAGCTCGAACCCGCACCATTGAAATTTTGCATCTTTTCTAAAAACCGAATTTATTTTTTAAACCACTATTTCTAACAAAAAAAGCAAAAATACAGAAGTTCAGTATAAAAATACAAAATATAGAAAGGAACTTGAAAGTTCCACACCGATTCAGTAGAAACCATCGTTAAACATCACAAAAAGTTAAATCAAAGTGGAGAGGTAAAGCATAATTCTTCATAAGTCTCAGCAATCCGAATAAATGAAGTGAAAAAGCACCTGATTATGTCACTGTAGAGGCTCAATGCTTGCAATTTAATTTGTGAAAGCTGGTAATGAGACCGTTAAAGGTAAAAGAGAACTAACTTTAGCATTTACTGAAGGATTTACCCATATATTTTTTATTTTTGCTCTTAATGTAGTGTAAGCACTTTTTTATAGGTTCACGCTGTATCCCGCAAATAGTAGTATAGATAGATTGAACCAAATGTTAAGACTAACCTAATGTTTCCAACGTTAAGCCTAATTTTCGAGATACTGCGTGCTGAGTGGCGGAACTCAACGCCGCGCTGTGTCTACTGGAGCTAGGATATGAAAATAAATTAATTATTTCATTCCCCTCAGTGGGGATCTAACCCATAACCCATACAGTCAGGCTCTCTTCGCCACGATGCGCCACGACAGCCTCTAACATGAACATACATGCGTATATAAAACCAGTACAAAAGATTTCAAAAAGAAATCTGTCTGTACCCCATTTCGAAGGATATGAATAAACCTTTCATCCTTTTTCTAATCCCATACCAACGTTCTTTCTAATATATAAAGGGCTAAGATGGGTCTGAGATAAATATGACCCGTGCAAAGAAAAAAAATATCTTTATTACGTTAAAATGCCACTTATATAAAGATTTTATTCCTTGTATATTAGAAATTTCTTCGGGTTTTAATAGATTTTTTGAAATAAGTACACCGAATGTTGTACAATATCTCTGATTCGAACGGAGAGCGGGTACATTAGGTTCCTTCTGCTTCTATATACGGGATAATACGTGAAATTATATATATATATATATATATATATATATATATATATATATATATATATAAATTTCGCGTATTATCCCGTTATATACCTACTTCTCTACATTTTTGTAAAATTCATATATTTTTTAATATCTGTATCGTCTTATTATACCTATATTAAAAAAAACCGCCTAATAGTGATATATTTAATCACCAGTAGCCTTCACCTTCACCGTGTATCCCGTGTATAACAGGTTAGGTGAAGAGAATCTGCTTTAAATCCGCTCCGTTCCTCATCTTTCGCCCGATTTCATTTTGCGTGTTGAGTGGCGAAACACAACGCCGCATTTTGTCTCGTTATAAGAGCGACGAAATGAAAATAACTCATCATTGGCGATCGAACCTACAACCGTCGCACTCATGTTATATTCACACTCTTCTGCCGCTGCGCCACGAGGGCCTCGATGGGATCGTTAGTTAAATTTAGTTATTACTTAAGATGATAAACGATAAATCCAAAAAACAACAGGAAGTAAACACTATATTTACTTAAATATTGCCAACTCTATGACTGTTAACTGTTTTGACATATTAACGACGTACGAACGTCGTCGCCCACAACTTTGGTTACGTGGAATCCAAGACTTAAAATGGTAAATTTTGTTTTTCCAGTTATTGTACTAATTTTGAGAAATATTCTGTTGGTGGTCTCCTGCACTCCCCAAGCTTGCCAAGTTTGAAACATTCATCTGAACCTTCTCTATTAGTCACTCAGTAACCGAAGAGGTAACGACCAAAATTACACATTTTTTTCAGCTTGACTCGGGATACACACGTAAATGGCAGGGTAGGCAGAGGGAATCTAGTATTAAAAGACTCCGTTCCTCAATTTCCGACTAATTTTCGCGGCCTTGCGTGTTAAGTGGCGGAACTCAACGCCACGAGGAAATTCGTAAATATTAACTTAAATGTAATTTATCATATAAGAGTATATACTTACTTTAATATAAATTCGATAGTCATATATAATCACCAACTAAAGATCTACGAATATATATATATTTTTATTATTGCTTTTTTATTATAGTGCAACCAACACACATCGATCTTCACAAAATTTCACATTTATAATATTAGGTAAGATATAGAACAAAGAACAAATTGAGAACTCTGCAATACACCATAAAGTAATATTTAACTACTGAAATGAATCAACTAGTACACTATACTATCCAAAATATGTGAATTTCACCTTAAGCTTACGTAACGAAGGTTTCTAGGTCAATGTATTTCAGACATTAGATGTGACAGACAAACTGTCGCCGCCACCTATTTATTATGGTCTATGGAGTTTGCTCCAAAACATCGTAGATTATAGAGCTATTTAAAATTCACATATAGAGATAGCATATAAAAATTGGAAATTTTTAGTTACTTTGTAGTAGGGGAAATACTAAAAGCCTCGAGGCAAGGGTTGAAATATAGATTCTTTATGTTTTCGAAAATTTTAACATTTTAAATACTGGAACTCAACGCTGCACTTGAGCTTGAGCTTGTCTTAAAATTAAATATTTGTCGAATTAAAAGATTACTAAGCTTTTCTAAACTAAACTAAACATTTACAGTCGCACCCTTGTGCCACTGCACTGCAACGGCCTTTTTTCCACGAAAAAAGAACTCTATGGAAACCCTCTTTACTTCAACTTTGGTTATCATGTTTCCAACATTACAAATGACTATTAATTCGATTTTAATGTAGAGCTTTATTTGACCTATAAAGAAAGAAACAAAAACGGAGCCGTTCGTATGGACCATCTCATCACTTAATATACCTTATTGTATACGTGACAGTTGTGGGTTCGACTCATACTCCGATGAATAAAATATGTTATCATTTCATTTCTTCGCTCTGATGACGAAGCAAAGCGCTTTGACTTTCGTTGTTCAACACGCAATGACTCCAGAATTCGGTAGAGAGCGAGCGGCAGTGTCATAGTGGGAACGAAGTGTCTTTACTGTAGGTTCCCTCTACCCTGCTGTGTACGGGATTCAGTATGAAACTAAATTATAAACGAAAAATATGTAAATGCAAGCCGACAAGTTATTCATACCTGGTGGGTACATTACAAAAATACAAATCCTGGTGGCTTATATTAAAATAATACTCGTATAAAAATAGAGGATCTACCCTCTTAAAATTGTCCACCACTCGGTAAACATACTTCTCAAAGCATCCAAATTTCTATTTTTTTACACTCTTTTTTGATTTTAAATACAATACCTTAGTCTGTTTATGAATAATTAATGTTAATCTCATACAAGCTTCATACATATGTATATACATGTGTGTATGTATGTATGGACAGAGCGTGTCATCTCTCATAATATAATCTAGTGACGCTGGAGGCTCTCGTGGAATAGCCATTTAGAGATTACACTTAAATATATTGAAGACCCTGGCTTTACTTGAATATAAATAAAATGTTTATATCATTAATTTGGTTTAGAAGTTTGTATATGCTATCGTGGTGGTACAACTGCAGACTGTAATTTTGAGTTCAATTCTCACTCAGGGAAATAATTTGTGTTAGCTTCACGCTGTATCCTGCTATGTGCCACTCAACACGCAATGCCTCCAGAATTCAGCGGAAAGTAGGAAACGGAAGTGTCTTCATAGAAACGGATGCTATATGTGAGACACAACCTGGAGTTAAAAAAAAAGACATTAATAAGTGTAATAACACTATTCTGACTTTCCTTTATGAATAAAACACATCGTATTGACAATTATTGTATATTTTCGAAAAAAAATAGAAAAAGAAGAGGGAAACCTTACACTATATAAGTTGTATGAGTTACAAGTACATTTTATGCCATTTAAGGGTTATTAAGATACTTGCCAAAAAGATCTCTGAGGGCCACTCGCACTCGCGGCGTGGAGAGTTGGGTGTACGCCAAACTGTTCAATAAGCATAATATACTAATACTGACATTTCTAGAAAACTGAGAATGTTAAGTATTTTCCTTTAGCATATAAGTAATTTTTCTTTTTTTTTTGGTTTTGTTTGAGATTTAACTTTGATTTTGATTGTTAACATACTCGTAGGTTATCTTTTACACGCGTTGTCTACAAAATTGAGTGGAATGTGGACAACAGAGTCTCAATAAAAAGTTCCATCGGCTTTTCTGTTTTCCATTAAAAGAACATTAAAAAAATGAAATCGCACTTAACACTTTATTAAGAGTAGGGACTATTTATATATAACTATGTATATTTCTATTAAGATAGTCCGTTTTCATTAAGATACTTCCGTTTTCCCTTTTACTGGAGGCATCGCATGTTAAACGGCGACACTCAACACCGCGCCTTGCCTCGTTACCATAGCGAAAATATTAAAAAAATATTTTTCTCGAATCGAACCCATAACCTGCCAAGCTTACAGTCACACGCTTGTGTCCTTCCGCCACGATCGACCTTAACTATTATAATCTTGAATCGGAGTTATATAATTTTCTTATTATACATCATGAGCAAGTCCCAACTGGCAATAGTGGCTCCTCATCATTAGTTTAAGAAAATACATTAATTAAACCGAACTACTGAGATAAATTAACTAAAATGAAGAGACGTGAAAATGAAGTAAACTATTCTAATAAGCTTAATTTTCACGTTAAGTGTTGCATCCATTTTCATGATATTGACCGATTTTCAGGAATTTGAAATTATTTTGGTTTTAATAAAGGTACTTTTCAAATTTATAACATAATCATTCTTCTTATCTATAAACATTATTTTAAGAGGAGACATCTAAGATATTTTATTGGCAAAAAGATTATTAATACGAAATGAAAATATCAAATATATAATTAATTCCCTCGAGTGGGGATCGAATCCACTACCATCGCGTTTACAGCCAGCCGCAGCCTGCACTACTACAGCCTTTTAATAAATTATAGAGAAATTTACCCAGTTTTACTTCTAGCTCCTACTTTACTATGTAAAAATTATTATTATGTAAAGATAATCGTATTTTCGTGTTTGTTCTTGACGTCAGGTAAATAATGATTTAGTTGTATCTTCGGAAAAAGTTCTCTTTGAGGTTCAAACCTTGGTTACTGACGCATTCTAAGACATTGACCCATTTGGGTCGATTTCATTTGGAACCGTTTAAAAAATAATTTATTTCATAATTCTCTGTTGACAGGTGCTTGGATATTTTAGGAGTGAAGTGTGGAAATACATACATACATATGTATATGTTTGTTTGTTATTGTTCTAAACATACTATGGTTATTCATACACATATGATTATGAATGTAATGAAAAAATATTTATTTGTCAGAATTGAATTTTGTTTGGTTTAATTTATAAATATTAAATAATTATTTTGTGTTTTAGCCTCACTGTGTATACCGCATGTAACAGGGTAACCAGAGGGAATGTAGTATTAAAACACTCCGATCCTCACTTTCTTTATTACCTGAAAGGTACACAAGCCATCTCTCCCCTTGTGCAGTATTAAAATATACAAAGCTCTTCAATTTTACTAATTAACTGACTATAAAGAATTATATACTTATTAAGGAAACGTATAAAAATTTTAACATGATAGCGTGAATCTGTGCTTCTTGGAAACCGGCCAACCGTGACCACTATGCCATACATTATCAACGTGAAACCAGCACTTGGCTGGCAAATGTCAAACATTGCTCAGAGCTGATCTCCGTGCGAAGCCCTGCCAAACGGAGAATCCATGGAATACTAATTGTTATTTCATCTCGCATGTAACATGTGCGCACGCGCATATTCCATACAAAATAATAGTTAATAGTGTATAATTATATTATATTTACAATAACATCAAAGTACGCACGACCTTAACACCTAACAAACGCTTAGATGATTTCCGTTGACTCTATTTTATGACTGAATCATTAAAACTTGGGTATACGCCAGAAATTTATATGAGAGGGCAACCATATCTTTAATAATCTATCTTTTTGTTGTTTTTCCGTAAGAATTAGAATATTATTGGAAAGAAGGTAGATTATTATAGTAGTCGTGAGGCACACCGTCACAGCGTCTGCAAACGCCACGGTTGTGAGTTCGATTCCTGTTCAGGAGAAAAAAATATTTTCATTTGCTCGCGTCCTCAATCATCCGTTCAATATTTTAACATAAGATTCCTACTGTGTACATAGCTATACTAGTTATATATTATAACAAAGGTGATATATATACTTCAATTTTTGTCATTATGAAAAGATACTCGTAAAGTCATGTAGAATATTATTATCCAAGCGTTTGGTTACCCTACAGATGTAGACATAAAAACATGATTCATAAGAAAAAAATTGTAAACATTGCGTCTGACCGAACATATGTATGTCGGTACATTTATGTATCTGTATGAATTCTTATCAACATTTCACTCAGAGTAATTAAAGACTTACAAATATTGAAAGCTTTTTTTAAGAAATTTAGGTGTATTTGCCAAAAACAAATTACATCCATAGAGAAGACATATACTCGTATGTGTTGACATCTATCTTTGTATTCTATTATTATAAAGATGACGAGTTTGTTAGACGCGCTAATATCAGAAACTACTAATTCGAAATTGCGGTCAGAGTTCCCTCCCCCTAATGGATTCCACAGCTGCAGATTTATATATCAGGAATATCTTTTAATATATGATTTATTTATAGTGCAAGTAAACAAAATTGCGAGTTAAACCATGTATCTAAAATTTAGTGATCACTGCTCAGTTTATACTTTTTTCCAATTTAGAAATGTAGCTTATGTAACTGCTAAGCTTCATGTGTCTTGATCATACTTTAAAATATGTATAGAATGTGTATATTTCAATTTATCAATACGGCTGTTAAAAGACTATGAACATTTTCCATGAAAACTTGGTCGCAGTCAGATATTTAGAAAATGACCGAAGAAGCAATAATAGTAAGAAAAATATGAAACGAAGCATTTTTTTTGACAATGTATAAAAAATGTGATGTAGCGTGATTTGGTCCCACGTCTCACGAAAACTACATGTGGAATAATACAAGAAATGCTAAAAGTATGAAATAAGTAGTAGAAATAATGTTAAAGTAAGATTTTGTAAACCTTAAGTTACGAGGAATTCTTGTTTTCAAAGACATTGATCACAGAAGCTTTTTACCGACTTTACTAGGGACAAAAAGTAACTTTGATGAAACATATGTCATCTTACACATGAATATGTCAAAGTCCCGAGGGACCACTTACTTATCTGTACGTCGAATGTACAAAAATTTCCAAATTATAATGTACATTTTTAAGGAGCTTTCTTTTGTATATCTATGGTGGTTTCGCCTGATAGGGTATAAGATTTACAAATGATTTACTTTTCTTAACTTCATGCTAAAAAAAGTAAATAATGCATGGATGCTATATCCCGGATATACTAGGAGCAGGGGATGCAGAGGCAACCTAGAATTACAACACTCTGTTCTCCACTCTCTGAAGAACTTTGTAAGCATTGCGGTTGAGTGGTCGAGCTCTTTTTTTGCCTTAATATCAAAGCAAAAAAATATTAAAAAATAATAATAAATTTCCTTTAGTGGATCTACAACAGCAGCTGACAAGAGTTGCGTTACAGTCACACGCTTGTGCCACGAGGAACTCTCTCTCTCTCTCTTTGAAAATATTTTTTTAAATTAGAATTCCTTTAAAAATATATTTTCAAATAAAAATTTCTTTACTCCTTCTCTCATTGAAATATTCTCTCATCCTTTTTTAAAAAGATTTGCAATAGCCCATTTAAAAACATTTTCAGTTTCCACAAAAATCAAAAAACGATACTGTTTACAAAATTTTCATTGTTTTGCAAAATAAACAAATGGTGTCGGGCTTGGTTATTTTCTCAACGAATTCAACAAAGTAAAGCGAATTTTAACTCAAATCAAATGTTAAAATTTTTCAATGATATCTACTGCTCATTTGGGATTCTTTTCTTATTGTTAATCACACTCTTTTTGTACTAGAATGGCGTATTTGCACTTTTTGAAATATTGCAGGATACACTCACACACAGACAGGATATTCATATTTAACTAAGTGGCATATTGATAGTGATCTAATAACTCTATTTTTTTCTTATATATATTTTTTTATTTTTTATTTTTTTTTATGGAAAAAGCATGGCAAACGAGCGTAGGGTCACCCGATAGTAAGTGATCGCCGCCGCCCACGACACCGCGTAACACCAGAGGAGCTACTGGTGCGTTGCCAGCTTTTGAGGTGGTTGGGCGCCGGAGCCCGGCATTACCTAATGCGAAACGCAGTGGCATAA
>DWGR01003795.1:0-11777 GCA_018247715.1 Heliconius burneyi | reverse complement strand
TTTGTTAAAAAAAGATAAATTTCATTGAAAATTATATTAAGAGAAAATAAAATGGTTTATATGAGTAGTTTTAGTTTCATCCATAAACGGACCAAAGTTAAACCATAACTTTGTTTACTCTATAATGTATTCAATATATAAATAAGATTAATATATAAAAATACAATTCTGCATAAAGATAATTACATAATTGCATTATATTTTTTGAAAATAGCTAAGTTAGAGCTACTGCTATCAGCTACAGGTGCTCGCCGACAGCCGGCAGTTGCTTCGCGAGAACCTTACCCTATGGACGTCTGTACAGTGCTACCAAATATGCCAAACCTACGACTTTTAAAATGGCCTTTATAAATACAATATCGAAAGTGAAGTGTTGTGTATTTAAAATATATATTGTGACTTAAATCAAGTTAACTTTTATAAAGAAATTTTGGGTTTAAAGTTTGAATTTTTTGAGTGTACAAGAAACTAATTGCATGTGATTTTTGGATAATTTACTTGGAAGCTATGTATGATAATAATGTAAGTTATTTTATTATTATTATTTTAATTTATTAATATTATAATTTTATTTATTATTACCTCAATAAATGACTTAATTAATTATATCTTTGATGTGTAAATTAGTATCAAAATTTTTATTTTTTTTATCAATAAAAAATCTAAAAGGAATACAATACAAAAATTTTAAATATATAATAATAAGAGCACACTTTATGTGACACAGAATATTTTGTCCAAAGCCAGTTTCTATTAAATTGGTAGAGTCATCGCTATTACGACTTTATTGCTTATAACATTATTTTAAACAGTGTTTAATATAATTTAAAATTACTAAAGTACGTCAATTTGTTCTTATCTTTATACGTACAATATCATAATGAATGTATTTAAATAGATTTTTTTAGAATGTAAAATTTAAAAATGTTCTTATACTTACATATGTAGGAAGTGGTAAAAAAATTTGATATGGTGGTAATTTACATAATTAAACGATTTTCTTTAATGACACGCCGATAAAAAGAGAAGATCAGAATAGAAATTCTGTTCACTATTAGTAGTTTAGAAATATTAAAATGTAAAAAATACTAAAGAAATATAAAAAAAAAATCAGCTTCAACGCTGTATCCCGCACACAGCAGGGTAGGCAGAGGGAACCTCGTGTTGAGACACTCCGTTCCTCACTTTCTGCTAAATTCTGGAGGCATTGCGTGTTGAGTGGCAGAACTCAACGCCGCAGAAACATTTATACTTTTCATATATTATACGAGTAATATTTCTACTATTAATTGGAAACTAATATATAACAATGCCGTAGCATCGGTAAGATGCCAAACTGTTGCCCTTGGTTCGAACTATTTTTCATATATTTCGTACATTGATCTATACGAGAACGGCGTCGTAAATCATCTTCATCCATCAGGTTAACCGAAGGTTAATGTTACATTTTATTTTAAACACACCTGTATCAGTTTCAAAATGAAGTCTGGTCTTAACATAAATAGTATACTGCTTTTTAATAAATAAAAACTTATTTATTATTGTGATAAATCGCGAGTTATTTGTACTTGTAGCTTTTGCCAATTTTTTTAGTGTGGCCTGGCCTCATACCTATAGGACGCTAGAAAATGAAATAGTTTATATTTTCATTTTCTCGTTCTGGTAATGAGTTGGTTCTGGAAAAACTTGGCGTTGAGTTACGCCTTTTAACTCGCCTGTCAAATAGGATAGAAAATGGGGAACGAAACTGTCTTATCGAGAACGGAGTATCTCAACACCAGGTTTCCCGGTTCACTTTGTCTACCCAGCTACGTGCGGGCTACGAATACATTTAGTTTGTAAAGTAAGATATTTCATATTTGGTATTTATTACAATAATGTTAGTTTATATTGAAGTTATTTTAGTATCATAACTTCACGCTGTATCTCTAGCGGGGTAGTCAGAGAGGACGGAGCGCCAAGCGCTATGGTCTCTACATACCTCTTTCGCCTCGTCCACTGTCAGCGACTTCTTCTAAAACCATCCGGGAAGTCGTCAGGCTTTTTATGTGACCTTCCTTGAGTTTCTGAGTATAATATGTGATATTAGTTAAATACGTCGAAAAGTGTTATTATGCAAATAATATAATATGGACTTAATACAAATTTAAATTTAATATTGTTTCCTACAACATTATATAATAATAGAATACAAATGATAATTAATGAAAAGATATTATAATAAAATAGAAAAAGCAGTTTTAATCTTTTTCCGCGTAGCGCCGTACGCAAAAGGAACGTAGCGTTAAGAAAATTCCTCCTCCTTTCGAAAATTTGCGATTGACTAACGGAACTCAACGCCGCGCATACAAAATAAATAAAATTATAAATTAAGTAATCATTTATATAATTATTATGAGCAATTATCGTATAAATTCCTATTTTTTATCATTGAATCAGATACGAAGAGCACACAGAAGCATTAGGCTGTTTAAATGTTGATTAAGTCTAAGTAATAATGATTTATTCATTTGTTATGTTTCGAAAAGATAAAAAATATATCTAAAGTATTTAAATTTAAATTATTTTGTGATAATCACTGATACCATTGCTAGTTGTTCATTTATTTGTATTTTAAGGGAAAAATATGACAAATTTTATTTACACATCGCCATTAATTCGTTTTAGTTCCAAAATTTTTTAGGAAGCGTGGTCATAAGGAGAGGAAAAAATATATAATTTTTCCGATTGGGTATTGAAGCCACAAAAATCGCGTTTACATTCAGGCTCTGTACCACTGCGCCGCGACAGTGCCTAACGTGGTCTGGTCTGGTTTATCATTACTACAAACCTATTTAACTAGTAGAAGACAGCGTTTTTTATCTTTTATTTCAAAAACTGCCTACGGTAGAGTTCTACCATTCTACACACATTGGCTTGAGACCTTACCCTACTATATACTCGTAAATAAAATAAATGTCAGCTTTAAAGGATATTTCAATCTTGCATAAATTTTATTTGTACAAGAAATTTTAAATACCTATTATGCTTAATATTTATGCTTATTATTTGTGAAGCAGTCTTGATGCATTTAGGCCCGTATCAGACTTATAAGTAATTCTCAGGTCTGAGGTCGATCTTGAGATGCCGTTCTCATTCATGAATACGTCACTTCTAGATCGATTTTAGAATTTAGAGCGGTTTATAAATACGGGCCTTAGTGTTTTATTAGTTGCTCATGTTAACAAAATAGTAACGCCTGTTCCCACTGATGAGCTCGCAACATGATATAAAATGCGAAATATTTGATGCACGAAGAAGTAAGATGCAAACGTGTTTTTTTCGTATGTGAAATGTGTTATTTAATAAGGTCAGGTTTTAGTATAAGGAATGATGTTGTTCAAAGGGGAAGTATGTTGAAAATGCTGAGCATTTGGACGATTGATGAAGGGATTGGGATACCATCATAATAAAAATATTTTTTATAAGCGCTCTGGTAGACAGAGACAGGTTCAGTTCTAGGAGTGGACTATTTTAGCACAAGGTTGTTATGCGGGACAAAGCGTGACGTCGCTTTTTGTTGTTTACGTTTGAATAAAATGTGTTTTTCAGTTACAAGTTAATACTTGTAATGAAAGCAACTTGAACTTTTTACATTTTTAATACAATAATAGTTATGATTACATTATTTAAAAGAAGATAAATATTTATAAATTCAGTTTCAAATGTTTTTTTTATATATACAATATTAAATTAAAAATGACTATACTATTTTGTTTTAAGTAAGCAATAAAAATCCCAGTACAAAAATATAAACTTTTATATATTTTTTTATTTATCTTAAAGTTTTTCCTGTAATAATAAAATATCAGTAAAAAGAAATGTTATACTAAACAGTAATCCTATATAAGATCAGTTTTCAATTAACATAAAATCTGTGTTTAATATTAAAATCTGTTTCATGCGGAAAATAGGTTGCATTTATAGATAATACAGACTATAAATCAATCAAATGGAATATAAGCCGAACTATCCCTTACTTCTAGTTCACTGGAGCTATATGACCAACATAAATCTATCCTCATACCCTATTTAGACGTATAACCGACTTCAGAAAGGAAGAAGTTCTCAATCCGTCTGTGTGCTCTTTATGTTTGTTTGTTACAAGATTACTCCGTCAATTATGAATAGATTTTGATAATTATTGTTTCGTTTGGTAGTAAATACCATTTATTCTTCATAAAAAATTGATTCAAACCTTAAAGGGGTAAAATTTTGTACATTTTGTGGAGGTTTGTACGTATTTATATACATTGGAGTCTATTTTTTCAAATAAATTTATTATTACATATATTTAGCTAATTTAGTCTCTTCTATATATATATATCGAAATAAAGCTAGATTTATTTCTTTCACATTTTGATGCCGTTATAAATATCTTATTACCATAATGTTAAATAATTTTCCCAATAATACACAAAATAGTGAATATTCCCTACAATAACAATAATAATCGCCACTAATTATACCAAAATATACGAGCGCACGTCACAATGATGTGCTGAATACTGGACGTCATTAGGAAATTTAATTCATAGATGGTTTGTTTTGTTTGAATTATTACAATTTACATGTTTATTTGTTCTATATACATCATAAAATCGTATTTTAAAATTTGATATAAAAAAATTCTTTACATTCATGCGTACTATACTATACGCATACAGCAGGCAAAACAGTACAGCCGCCATATATTGTCCCGGAATTTTTCGTATTGTCCCGTGTCCACTAATTTCACTTTGCTTGCTCGGAATTCATTAAAACTAGTTTTATTCTGGCAGTTTTTTTTTATTATTATTATTTTTTTATGGAAAAAGCATGGCAAACGAGCGTACGGGTCACCTGATAGTAAGTGATCACCGCCGCCCACGACACCGCGTAACACCAGAGGAGCTACTAGTGCGTTCCCAGCTTTTGAGGTGGTCGGGCGCCGGAGCCCGGCATTACCTAATGCGAAACGCAGTGGCATATAGCCACTACTTCACGCCGATTTTAAATGCCGGGGTAGGTAATGATCCGGTCGAGTCTGCCCATGCGTGTCGCCATTGCTGGCGGCGTGACTGTCCCAGTCGTACTTTAGTCGCCTCTTACGACACCACTAGCACCAGGGTGATCCTATTCTAAGCCGGGAACACACGTCAGTTTGAGTTTTTTGCCTCAAAGAGGCTCTTTTTATAGGACAGATTTTTTTAGAATTAGTTTTATCTAGGATCGGACACCAAAAGTCTGATTCTGATTGAAAGCAGGAAGAACCTAGTGTAAAAATATTCAGTTATCCAATTTTTGTCTAAATTGCCATGACATGTTGATCGCCGCAGCTCAAGGTCTCGTTCTGTCATAGCCATAACAAAGAAATGAAGATAATTCACTACTTCGAATAAATATCGAACCCATAACTGTCGCATTTACAAAAGCACGCCCCGCCGTGACAGCCTTTAACTAACACATTATTTATTAATATTTTGTGATATATGTTACATGCTTTATATTTCGCTACTTCTTATTAATATTTTGTGATATTTGTTACATGCTTTATATTTCGCTACTTCTACTATAAAAAAATTGCAAGCTAGAGACATAGTACAATCGAAGACAGCCATATACATTATATATAGTTGCGCATAGCGACAGACATATAGAAGACTAATAAAAGATAATTAGATATGATGTATAAGATTATATTATTAAAGATAAAAAATATTATGTAAATGCATCAAATATTTAAATAAGATACGCATTAATTATTATGTCTTATTTATATCAACTTTATATACACCATTTGTAGCATTAAGGTAATGTTACAACAACCTTACACCGACTTTAAAAATTATGAAATCGGATTGTTTTTTGTTATTTTTTTTTTCTTAAATAATTAACACAGTTAAGGTGTGCAAAGCCACGGACAGGCCGCTAGTCTATTTGTATAATATGTAAAACGTCAACGTACATCTGAACTGAACGCTAACCTTGGACGTGGAAGAACTTTCTTGAGTAATGTAGGGAAGCACTAAAAGAGAATTTTTTGAAATTTCTACGGAAAAATGAAAACACAGAATATAAGTTCATGTAGTTTACGCAAAAAAAAATAATAAGCGCAACTATTATTCAAAAGCAAAGGTTGTTTGACTTCGAATATTTATAGATTCGCAGTTTTGTTTAAATACGAATATATTCCTATTGTTTACTAAGTACTTTAGCTACTGACTTCATAATGTATTAAAGGTTGATGTCACGTATGTAAATAGCATTGCTTTTTGACAAAGGTTAAGGGTCATATTTTATAAGATATTATATTTAAAAATTATAAAATCTCATCGAATCATTGATGTCCAGTGGAATTGTGCCTAATTGTACATGCTATGGTTATAAGTTCGATCCCCATTCAGGGAAATGATTGTATTTACAAATACCTGCATTACTAGGACAAAAAGAAAACTTTGTTTTCCAATCAACAGTAAATGAGGAAAAACTGAAGAATGGAACTTTATTCAACAGCTTATTCTTTTATATACCGGTGAAGCTTGGTAAAATATCGTTCTTTATAGTTCTACAGTCTAATTGTCGAATACGTTTTAACTATCATTACATAACATTGACACGAAGGAGAGCAGTAGTATTCAAACGCAGGAAACGACATTTGGAAGAGTTTGGAAGGGCTCTCGTAGTTCTACAAATACCGTAACATCTAGAAGACATCGATAACACTTCTAGCCCCCATGGACGCTAGCTATTTAATAAATTTTAGCGAGATATGGAGGCGAAACCCATAACTTACTTAAGAAAAACACATGAAGGAAAAAAAAACGCACGAGCAAAATCTATTTAAACTATTTAAAAAACTACTATTATACCATAACGACATTTTCTAGTACTTTCAAAAAAAATTTTAATAGTCCAAAGAGCAAGTGAATTTGAGTTTCCTATCGACACGCACGAATCTTGAGCTGTGGAAAAGATTTATTTTCATCCAATGCCAACATTCTTTTAATTAGTCAACGTCACTCGGATATCGTCTTTCTAGACATTTTCTAACAGATTTTTGCTTAAGTGCATGTATTTTTAAATATATTACGCTTACAGCAAAATGAAATGATACTTTATATTTTTTAAAGGGAGCATTGCCTCGTACTGGTGTCAAATCTTTAACTGTTTATTCAGATATTTTCTTTGTACTTCGAAGGAGTCGAGGCTGATTATCTTGTATGATGGAGCGCAAATTCAAAGTTATTTAAATTAATAATAATAATTATCTCAGCTTTACACTGTTTACCATAAATGACATGGTAGGCAAAAAGAACCAACTATGAAGACACTCACTTTTCGCCCAATTTTGAAACATTGTGTGTTAAATTGTAGTGTACAACCCTGAGCTTTGTTGTATTACCAGATCGAATAAATTAATATAATTCAATGCTCTGAGTGGTAATCGAACCTTTAATAACCTAACTTAATATATAACCGTCGCGCTTACATGCAGACGTGTACCGCTGCACCAGAATGGCTACTGATAATATTGGTAATAATAATTATTATATAATTAAACTCCATTATTATTATTTTATATTAATGAATAATACATTAAAACTGCATTTTTAAGCATTTAATTTAAAGCTATATAACATTATGTGTGAAATTTGAATATTTAAAAGCATATTAAATTACCCGCAATTATCTTTTGTAAGCTGATATTCAACTATAATACATACATTTATAATAATATATTTTCATTCATAGTGACAATGTTAGTCTATATTACGATATGGTTTTGAAAACTATATCGTAATATAGACTAACATGACAGTGGGAAAGGTGGATAGTTGTAGTACAGGAGTAAGTACGGCCTGTAAGGATTTTTTTTTTTTTATTCACATTTACTAAGACTATTCACAGGTATTTGGACAGACACATCAATTTCTGGATTAAAAAGACATAGTTATTTCACGTTATGTTTTATATACGAGTATATATGGTATAAGTTCATCTAATAAGAAATCCTTATATTTCAATATTAAACATAAACATTAATAGACGTAATATAGAAATGTATATTTTATTAAATAAATTGCTAATAGTTTGCCAGTCTATCATTTTGAGGCCAGTCGCGGCGCAGGGGCGCTAAGTGTAACTGTAAAAGCGCGGCGTTGGGTTCCGACACTCAAAACACAATACCTCCAGAATTGCGGCAGAATGTGGAGAATGGAGTGTCTTAACACTAGTCTCTGCCTACCCTGTTGTGTGCGCGAAATCTTAAGTGCTATATATCTACATATGTTCATTGTACATATAATATATACCTGGTATGTACATAACACACTAGTAATAACACCTAGTTTTTTTTCCATCTGCTTCGTCTTCATCTAAATGCCCTCGCGCGTTGGTACTACTTTCGTAATAACATCTAGTATGTAATATAATAAGATTAATATATTACATCGAGGAAATGAAATAATTAATTCTCTAATCTCTACGCTCTGGTGTCGAGGGTCGAGGGGCAAAGCGCGTCGTTTAGTTGAAGTCGACAAGCAATGCCTTCAGAATGCTCCATTATATATTACAATTCAAATTTTTCCCAAATCTTTCTATATAAATATTAAATTGCTTAGAACACTGACTGAATCAAGGACTTTAATTTATTAATAATACTTACTTTATTCCCATAAGATTATATTTTACATTTGGATCTCATTAATTAACTTGATTTATTAGGAAAAGGGTAAGGGATACTTGACTAATTATGTTTTATATTAAAGCTTCTCTCCTGTCATTAATATTTAAACACTTTTATTATATGTAATTAATTTATGAGAATAAAAAAGTATAGTATATAGAATATTTCCGTCGTTATTGGTTTGAACTAGAGGACACAGCAAAATATTTAAATTAAAATAATTAAATCAGCAGTCGAATATTTAATGGAAATATATTTAATATGTATATTTACACACCTGAAAAAACGAAGTGTTCAAATTAAACGAAATGCCAGTGATATTTTTTTAAATTTCTATCAATTAAAAAGAAAACGAGTGTCAAGCTATTCGCAGCGCAAATATTACCCGAACTAAAAATCAGCTTCACGTTGTATCCCGCACACGACAGGGTAGACATAGTGTTAAGACACTCCGTTTCGTGTTGAGTGGCAGAACTCAACGCCGCGCTTTTGCCTTGACACCAGAGCGTAGAAATTGAAATACAAACGTAAATAAATATTAAGAATCGAACACACAATAACTTGAAGTACAATTATAAATTTCTGAATAGCTACAGTAAATCCTTTTACAATCTACCGTTCAATTGCTGTGAACGACGTATAGTACAGCTGTATAGAGAGACAGTACAAGACAGATTAATCCTAAATACTAGGTTGCCTGCGGGAAGGCATTAGTGGTAATGTCTACAAGCGTATATGGCCTGAGAAACACTGTAATAATTGTTATTTCTCTACAAATTATTTAATTTGATTTTGAAGATTTGTTAGTTGTTTTTAATATCATATATAATTCTAAGTAGGTTTCTTTAAGTCAGTAGGTTCACGCTTTGTCTCATATAACAAGAGTATCCGTTGTTAAGATCCGTTACCCATTCTCCGCCGCAACTCAACGCCGCGTTTTGCAACGATGAAATTAAATAAATATTCTCCTTTTCCCGAGTGGGAATCTAACACATGACCATCCCCTGTATAAGACGTTATAATAAGGAGTACACATATAAATTATAAACTAATCTTTAAGTAGTTTTTGCCTTACTGACATGACATCAAATTATTTTTTTTTTCATATTTTAGCTAAGTATACAATTGCACAATGAATTCATTGATTTTAGGAGTGTCTTGACATTTTAATTATTTCGACTACTATTTTAAAGAAACTTATTTAAAACTTTTAAAGTTTTTAGTATAAAAATTATGATTTATGAATGTACATTTTCTTAGCTTCACGTTGTATCCCGCATATAGCAGGATATAGGTAGAGAGTTACAAATACTGGGGGAAATGCATATTGAGTTGCAGAAGTCAACGCCCCGTTTTGCCTCGACAGAGCGAAGAAATATTATTTCAATTCGTCAAGTGGGAATGGAACCCACAACCCGTCGCGTTTGCAGTCACGCGCTTGCCTCTGTGCCACGACTAACCACCTTTAAAATAACATACTATTAAGTACTTACACTACAAAAAAATAATATATGACGTCATCACTAATTTTGTTCGTTCTCGGTATAGCAACTGCCTCTCACATGTTTTTTGCTTGGCAAATAGTTTTTATGAAATTATAAATGAGGAATATTCAATTATTATCTTAAGAACATATAAAGCAAACAAAATGTGTTAATGATTGTATCGACTTCGGGAATTTTTATAATGTTTTTTAATAAAATTACCTTATACTTTTTTTGAGAAAATAATTGAGGCCGTCGTGGCGCAGCGGCACAAGGATGTGAATGCAACGCGACGGTTGTGGGTTCGATCCCCACTCGAGGAAGTGAAATATTTATTTACGTTTATAACTTTTTCCAATTTCTCGCTCTGGTATCGAGGCAAAGCGCGGCGTTCAGTTCTGCCACTCAACACGCAATGCCTCCAGAATTTGGCAGAAAGTGGGGAACGGAGTGTGATAACACTAGGTTCTCTCTGCCTGCTGAGTGCGGAATACAGCGTGAAGTTATTTTTTTATTCTTGAGAAAATAATAGGTCTGCGATTGTTTTGTTTTGTTTATTTTACATTTCAAAAAATGCTTGCAAATTATTAAAATATATTTTTATTTGCTTACATATTATTTTACCCTCAATATTATTTATCTTGCGGGATACAGCGTGAAACTGATTCTTATTATTTTAATTTAAATTTGAACTACAGTGACCTTTCTATGTTTCAAACATTATCGTAAGAAAAATCTAATCGACACTCAAAACAACGGAAATACCCTATCGTACAAGTACAGTGGTCATGATAGATAACTTGTATCTAAGATTTCGTCGACTATGTTATCCATATGTTCTGTTATCTTGACAATACGTGTACGCTATAAGTACCAAGAAGAGTTGATTAACTCTATTTAGTGACGCAGTGGAAAACCTACATATTATAGACTTATGAAATTGTAATATTTTTATTTTATTTATTTTATGAAATTCTAAGTGTCATGTCACTGTCTCTATATAAATATTATGAACTCAATCAAGACGTAAGTTTTTTCAGCTTTGCCCCATATAGCAAGGTAGACCGAGGGAACCTAGTGTTAAGACACTTACCCAATTTCCGCCGAGTTTTCAAAATATTGCGTATTGAGATGCGAGTCTCAACGCCGCGCTTTTTTTCGATACCAGAGCAAAGACGCGGAATTATTAATAAATAATAACACATTACCTCCACAATCGTCTTGTTACAGTCACACAATTATACCCCTGCGTAACGACAGCCTCCAGTCATTTTCCATTATTTAAAACCTTGTGTTTGTTTCCTATTGCTATACTTAGAGTAACCAAGCTTAGGAAATATATTAATTTTTAATATAAACTTTCAATTAAAGTGAAATATGTTATATATAGTGCCTTTTCAACCAAACAAAAACTTTGTCAAGCAAATTAAAGTAAATAAAGATGCGTTCAGCTAGAATCGTAAATATTCGTATTTACATGCCGATTTGTGAATATAGTGAGTGATGTGAACAAATATATTTACCGACAATTATTTATTTACAATCACTATTTTTGTATCTTCAGTCTACCAGAGTAGAAATCTGGG
>DWGR01003794.1:0-11777 GCA_018247715.1 Heliconius burneyi | reverse complement strand
TTACTAAGAAATTTTAACTTCCACGTTAGCTCTGTTTCCACAGCTAACGTGAAAGTTAAAATTTCTCACGTTTGATTGAAAATTATAAGCAAAACTAAAATCAGGTCAAAGTGTAAAAGCTGTTATACAAATGAAGGAGTAAACTCCATTTATGTAAGTATAGTGAGCTATTGCGTAGTAAACTGTTCTTATATTTTTATTATAGCTTCACGCTGTATACCGCACATCGCAGGGTAGGTAGAGGGACCCTGGTAAAATAGTGTTAAGGTACTTCCGTCTCTCAAACATTTCCGTTTCCCATTTTCCTCAGAATTCTGCAATTATTGCGTGTTGAATGGTGCAACTCAATGCCAAACTATGTCGCGATATCAGAGCGAAAATATTAAATATTTAATTTCCTCGAGTGGGTATCGAACCCACAACCTGTCGCGGTAACAATCTCACACTTGGGCCCCCGTGACACGACTATTATATAGCGCTCCGTGACACATGTGAAAATTAAAAATTACATATGTTATATTATAATGTATCCGTTAGATAGACCGGCAGCGGTGAGACAGAAATTTTCACTTATTATTCTAGTATTGAAAAATTAAGTTGTAAATTAAGCTTGTTATAAGGCTAGATATATTATAATATTCTCCTAACATCGAAGGCAGTAGTAGTTTTAGATATATTTTAGTTTTAGATTTCATATTTTTTCTTTTATATTAAGTTAAAATAAGTTTATATAAATTATTGTACTTTTGTATCACTCCTACTACAGCCCTTGTAACTTCTTTATAAATATGTAAATATAGGAGGAATAAGCAAAACATACTTAAAATAAAAGAAAAACCTTTCAATAAGATACATTAAATTTAATTAAAGACTGTCATTATTTAAGGAATTTCCATGAACTTGCGATCAGTACCCACCAATATCAATTTAAATTTGAAATATTTAATTAAAGAATTCAATTATATAGCAAAAGTTGAAGAAAACAAATTATATTTTTCGATATCAATTATGTATAATATTTTACTTTACTGTTACAATTACTCAGAGTCTAAGAGGTAACCTTCCACTTATATACAGCTCCAACATACAAAGGTTGCAGGAAAGAGATCGCTTTTAGCGATTAGGCCACCTTATTTTACTTTTTATTATTTTTAAGATATAGATACATTATTGATTTTTTTGTGGTGACAGAAATTAGATATATTTATCATTATTAACTTTAGAAACCTTGATTTTTGCTCTAATGTGCGTATATATTACTTTTCCTTTTTAGCGTCATGCTTAATCCCCTTTAGCAGGTAAGGAAATGAAACCTTTCACTTGAAATCAAAACATTTTTGTTGAGTGATTGTACTCATTTCTGTGATAATACTCTAATTGCTGGGTGCAGCACCCTTTTGTCCTGTGTTATTTTTAAAGTCACCTAATAGTGTTTAGTTATTTTTTTACCAAAATTTTAATTTCCTATTTATGCCGTGAAAATTAAATATTTACTATTTTCATTTCTTTATTGTCGCATTATGTTGCGCATTTTGACAGGAAATGCTTCCAGAATTTAGCAGAAAATGTAGTGCTGGGTGTTTTTAACACTGGGATCCCTCAAGCTATTCTGCTACGTGCGGGATACTCTTTAATCTTAATAGAGGGAACGGAGCGCCTAACGCTAGCTTACACCTCTCTTTTGCCTCATCCATTGTCATCAAACTTTTCATACATAGGGCATGTGGGGTGCTCATTTTTTTTCGTGACCTTTCTCTAGTATCATTAATACTGTGTATAATATTGACAACTTTTATTTATATTCACATATTCAGCAGGGTAGGCAGAGTGAACCTAATGTTAAGACACTCCATTTCCCAATTTCCAGCGAATTTTAGTGGCATTGCGTGTAGCGGGAAAGCGCGAAGAAATATAAATATATTTTATAAATAAATATTAATATTTTAGCATGTAATATATTGTGTAAGAGCGATACTTTGCAGCGTAAATTGCACTTCATTGCTATTACCATCTATCGATGCTCGGTGAACGTTAGAAATTTAATGCCTCTTGAAAGTTGCAAGGCTATTCAGAAAATCCTATCCTACTAATATTGGTAAAAGTTTGTGAGAAGGGGTGTTTGTTCGACTTTCATGCTAAAACTACAAAACGGATTTAGATGAAACTTTAAAGTAATATAATTTATATGTCAGAATAATACATAAGCTATAATTTATATAGATTTTGTATATATTTTTTGGTAGTAAGGACTTTGGTTAGGATATTGAAAGAATTCTTTTTACTTAATCAATAAAATTGATAATGTGCACTGCCAGAATCCAATGCCAGATTTGATCTATCAGTGCCATTCAGTAGTAGTATCCTCCACTAGGGTGGACAATCAGCAAGGTGAAAAAGTAATAATAAAATAAAAGTATAAATAAAAGTACTTTAATGTAAAAAATGAGAGGCAATTGTGGGGGTAGTGACTGTAAATACAATAGTTGTGGATTCGATCCGACAATTTTTTAACGACGATTTAAACTACATTAAGGGATGATGCTACGTTGCTAATACTTGCTATCCATACATATAAACAACGGTGTCTGTTCACGGAAGAAAAAGAATAATAATTGTGTGTTCAAGCAGGTGAAGCCGCAAGCGGGTCTCTGGTGATCGAGCAACTACGTGCCCCACATTTACTATAGCAATATATAAATCAATACGCACACAAGCTGTACCTGTATTAATTTCCACCATATGTTACAGATTTTGATTGCTAACTAAACTAATATATTATGTATATGTCCTAATGTATATTAATTATATTAAAACTAACTATTGGTGTTTAAATAAACATAAATTCAACTACAACTTTAATTATATTTCGTATGGAGCGTAACGTATGGATATTACATTAAGCATGTTTTAAGTACCAATTATATTATTTTAAAATTTAAAGAGACACGTATATGTAAGTCCGATTAAATAATATGATTTTTTTACTTAGCTTCACTCTATGTGTTGCGTTTAGTAGACTCAGAAAGAGAAAACCTAGTGTTAACTCTGTTCTACACTCTCCACCAGAAATCATGAGCTTTAGAGCGATCTCCGGAACGAGGAATTGAAAATATCCATTTATACTCCGGCCTGGACATTGATGCATCGCTGATTCCTGTTACCATCGCATCTACTGTCACTGAGCCATGATCGCCTCGGATAATATTATGATAGTTTAACTATTTTTATTTATATTAGTATTGTTTCCATATTTTACAAATATAAATACCCTTTATGACATTGGTAGTAAGGATAGGAAATATAATATATCAAGAAAAATATATCTTCAAATAATTATCTATTAATAGCGTACTCTGTGTACTGTTATTATACATTTTGCATTTTAAATAAAAATTATTACAAAAATACATTTATAAAATATAAAAAAACAGTCTTCCGAGGACGTGACAAGGGTCCAAGCCACTTACTATTAGGTACTTCAAAAGATTAAATTACCCTAAAGTTATTTTATAGATTACGTTTGAAAGCGCGATGTTTCTTAATAAAATGTTTCCGCAAATATATTTTCATTAGGTAAATAGAAATTGAGTTTCAGCAGTAGTTAGAGTATCATTACTGGCGTAACAAAGGACTTACCTAATTGTTTAACTTAGCGGTTGCTAACTTGTTGCTATGAATTGTATGTAACATGGGTTCTTCTTTTGATTTTTTTAGTTTCACGCTGTATCCCGTATTTAAGCAAGGTAGGCAGAAAGATCCTCTTGCCCCCCTCCGCCCCACTCACTGCCGAACTCAGGAGGCGTGAGTGACAGAACTCATCGCTGGTTTGATTATTTCAGTTTTTTCTTTACAATATTTAAATATATATTGTAATATACAATGAGAGCACATTTGTGATAAATCGCATTCATAAAGATTATGAGTTCCAAGCATTAATTCATTTTCAACCTAGTGTCAAGACTGCATCCCCTGCATATTGCCCAAATTCAGGAAAAGGAGAATTAATTATTTCCCAAAGTCGTGGACGTATTCACAATAATCGTATTTACAATCCAACGCTATCCCACAGCACCAAAATATTTACGTTAGTCATATAAGGATTTTTCCGGTTTTTGGTCATATAAAAATAAGCATTTAACTTTTGTTGGTTAAAGAATAGGCTCCAACTGTTAATTCTAATTAATTCTATTACTTTTTCTTACTACGCAGTCGGGATTTTTTTTAAATTCTTTACATTTCACTTGTGGTGTTGCCAGTTTTAGAAGATACGGGATAAAAAAATTACAGATAAAAAAATTAACAAAAACCATTATCTTCCTTGACAGTCCGATAAAAACGCCTAAAATATACAGGTGTGTGCACTTACATATATAAATTAAAATCGTAATTAATAACAGGATAAGCAATCATCGAAATCATCCAACCACGGAAGTACTTATCAAATGCAACACATAATTTCGCGGTCGCCATCGGAAACGAATAATATTCTACGTGGCTACATATTAATTACTTCAATGTAATTTCAAATGATATTTGATTACCAATCAGATGAGATTACATTGTTTTGGACCTCAAACATATTGAGTCGCTTTGATACTGATCAGCAGTGCTTGATGTTTCGATGTGTTTGTTTAATTGCTATTGGAAAATACATAGTTATGTTAGTTAAATACAAAATGGAAAGTATTTACTATGTACGAGATTAGTTAGGAAAAAAGGAAAGTAAAATCAGTTCTATGTTTTTTTCATTTGTATATGTAGAGAACCTAGCGTTAAGACGCTGCATTCCCCCTTATCATTTATTTTTTGTTACCTAGCACGTTGAGTGGCGCTCAACGTTAGGAGCGGAGAAATATAAATTGTTTCCCCAAATGGGGATCGAACCCACAACCATTATATTTACTAGTTTTTGACCAAAACCAGTTTTTACGACCGAAACCGAATTTCAGCAACGGTCTCAGTCTCGGCCGAAAACCCACGACTTTGCCAGCTGAAAACCTGATCTTTATTTTTCAAAATTTATTTCTACTTAAAGTTCATTGTAAAATAAAGGCAAAGACAAGAGAAATATATTAAATGAAAATAAAAAATTATACAATATAAGACAGAATATATATCCAATAACAAAAAGTATCTTGGATAATAAAAGACACCAATCAAGCGAAATTAGAAGACAAATTTTCATTATTTGTTCACGTCGCCCGCGATCGCAAAAGGCAACAACAAAATATTGCTCTGGCTCGCGTCGGGATGGACGAAAAATCGTTTTAATATTTTACACACAGTGTACATAGCTTATATGTACATACAAGCTTGTATGAAATGACTTGTATCGTTTATGCTATTTTCATTATTTTGTAAAAATCTTTTTCAGCTTCACGCTTTATCCCGCATATAAATAGCAGGTTATTTGAAAACTTGTAAGAAGCACCTTTTAGTTAATTAGTGACAATTTTAATGGACTTAATAATCATTTGATTGATTATAAACGTTATTTAAAATTCGATTTAACTTTTAGAAACCAATGTATAAATAATAAAATAAATGAATTTTACAAGATAATTATTCAAGGAAAGTCAATTATTCGTTCCTTTAACGGTACTCTTAAAATAAAGATAATCCGAGATATCAATAAATAATTACGAAAATTTTCTAACTTAATAATGTATCATGGCAGCGGTTACCTTTTTTCTCTATTGCTTCGTTTGACGGCCGGTCTTCTTTATCCTTTGTGGTAAATTAATGTTAATTATACGTACATATTCAACAAACATAATTTTTAAAATTTGAATATATTTTTATTACAAATATGACAAATAAATGTCTTGCATATTTGGAAATAAAATGTCTTAAATATCATAACTGTCTTATCAAATACTAAGTATATATATTTTTTCACTGTTATCTGTGTAATTGATTGCCTTTTCTAATTTAAAAAACATGAGCGACTTAGAAAGTTTTAGTGCACTTACGGTACTATTTTAACATTATGTTCCCATTTTCCGCCAAATTCTCTCAAAAAATATTTTTTCGAGTGGAAATCGAACCCACAACCAATCACTTAATCAGTTACTATATATTCCAAATATACGCTACAATGGTTTAATTGTAAGCTCCTTGTACCTGTTTACTTAGGTACTAGTTGAGATCAAGAAGCTGTGATGCATAGCATCTGCAAGTGGATTAGAAACAAAGTTGGAACGTAGTTGATTGCTCTTCGACCACACTAGAGACGGGTTGGCCATTGATTTCTGAACATTTGCGTCACTCGTGAATCAAAGTAAATAGTCACTTTGATTGCGAGTTATTTTTATTATTAACAAATATTTTTTCATATATTTAAAAGAAACAATTGGCCAAAAATGCTTCTTCTTGGACAGCCGTTAGAAGTAACTAAATTTCATTTTCAAATTTCATTCATAGATACGAGTGAAAATAAAAATTTATATATTGTGTTTAATTAACACATAAATTTAGCTTCACGCTATATTCTAAATAATTATAGCGACGCAGACTTTCTGCCCAATTCTTAAGACATTGACTGTTAAGTGACGATACCCAACATATTATTAGTAGATGAAGTAATTAGTTCATTCCCCCAAGTAGAAATCAAACCCACCATCGCGTTGGCTTCGCCACGATCACCTATTATAATCATATTTTTAGATAATATAATAAAAATGAAATGTTTAGGAAATATCGCGAACAAGGTTACACGTATTGTCTTAGAATAAATGAACGCCTTTGACAATACATATCTCACGTAACAAAGAGAATTTATCCGCTAAATCTATCCTAATGGCAAGGTACAGTTTTGGGAAACGTTTCCCTTCTAAATAGAGGTATATGTTTCTTTTTGTTCGTGTTGTTTTTCTTCACCGTAATACAAATGACAAAAGATATTTAATATGAATTACATATATGTTATTATATAAAGAGTGGAGGCCATCTTGCAGTAAACACCTGACTGTTAGCAGAGTTGGTGGGATCATTTGTTGAGATTATAATATTGAGAAGTTATTTGTATTTCCCTGCATTGGTCAAAGAAAGTGCGGCGTTAGGTTCCGTGATTCAACACACATTGTTTCTATTACTACTTCTGTGGGTTCTAACATATTTGTCTATTAAAATTCAGAATCTATAGTAAGAACACGGATTTACAACGTCAACATTCGAACTAAATTATTTTTTACATTTCTTAATTATAATTATGTTGTGTTATTTATTACTAGATTAACTTTCTTTCTAAAAATCTTCCATTTATTTAAATTGTCTAGCATTATCTGAAAAAGGTTTTATATACGATATAAAGTACAATCTGTCATGACAAACAATCTGTCAAACTAGAAGTAGTTGCCTAACTTATAACTCAAATTTTTATCACTATTTAATGATAAAAAAGTAAATTAATTATGATCAATAATATATATCTAAATTAGTTCAGAGTAACTTAGCCATTAGCAAAGATTCAAAATCAATACATCGTGGAACCGTAGGGCCCTCTTAATATTAGACACATCCCTTGGGTTAAATATCTTCCCATCAGCGCATCGGAGTCGGTTTTATGATATTAGAGCTGGAATTTAAGGTTCCTTTTTCCAAAAATCTATTTTAATTACAATTAACAAAGATTATTATTATTGTGTAGAAATTGTAAATAAAGCTTACAAAAATATAACATCGTTTAGAGCGTCCGGTAACTGACGCACATGATTTTTCTGCCTTTGCACAGATTCTTACCAAGCGTTTAGTCAATCAATCTACTTCACGCTGTATTCCGTAAGTTTACCCTACTTTTACCTTTGCAGAGGGAACCTAGTGTTAACACACTCTGTTCGCCACTTTCGGCCGAATTCTGGAGACATTACGTGTTAAGTGGCAAGACTCTAAGCCGCGCTTTGCTTCGACAGCAGAGCGAAGAAATTGATTTTTTTTATAGGAAAAGGATGAGGTATACGAGCGTTCGGGTCACCTGAAGATAAGTGATCACCGCCGCCCACGACACCGTGCAACACCGATGGAGCTACAGGTGCGTTGCCGGCCTTTAAGATGGAGGAAGACGCGCTTTTTGAAAGTAACCATATTATATCGACCTAGAAACACTGCCGCGAGTAGGCCATTTCCAATATAAGCGTAACTAAATTACTCATTTCCTCGAGGAGGGATCGAACCCACAACCGTCGCGTTACAGTCACACTTTGTGTCGCTGCGCCACGCGCGGCGCGACGGTCTCAAACGTTAAGAATTAGTTAAAATGGAGCGTTCGAAAATTTTAAAATTAACACTTATGTAGTTAGTGTGATTGAGTTGTGTCAAGTTTCCCTTTTGCCCCCATCAACAAGCTCTTTAATCAATACAGACAAGACAAATTTAACCGCTGCATCAACGAAATTCAGCTAAATTTTGCAGAAAAAGTCATTAAAAAATGTAATATATGTATATGTGTCGCAACCTATCTATCTATCATATATATTTTATTATTTAATAAGAAATACAATTTAAAAAATTATAAATTTGTTTTCTAATTTATATCTATCATTTTTAAAAAAAATTGTACACATCTAATAATCGTATTTAATTATTATCTGAAAAAAGTATTTGAATTCTACTTTATGTGTTTTATAAAATTCAAACAGCTAGTCTACATCGAAATTTCACACATTTCCATTGCTTAGTTCTTCATTTCAACTTCTTGTAATATAATTTAACACTGCACCAACCCAGAACCCTCTATCTTCAGCATCACTTAATTCACACTCACAAAACGTATGAAGCTCACCAGACCACCTAAATTGCGTACTGTTGTCCAGTTACGCATCTGCCCATACTGTGGACTATTCCAAAGTTAATTACCACCACTTGACACCTACTGTCGTGCCCACTACCTGTTAGCTAATTGACGCTGGGACGAGCCGACAAGCTAACTGCGGCCAGATTTACCGCGGGATTTTCCTCTTTGATTGTTAGTTTTGCTGGACTGAAATGTTTTGTTTTATATGAATGAATAAAGTGGTATCGAATAAGTTTGTTTTTTAGTTTCACGCTGTATCCCGCACATAGCAGATTAGGCGGAGAGAATCAGTTGAGGCAGTCCGTTCTCATTAGGACAATTCCTTGTCTACTTTCTTTCTCCGAAATCTTTTCTTTTTTCTTCGTTCTAGTGAGGAAATGAAAATATACAATATTCAAACGTAAGTAAGGTTATTTTTAATTTTTAAGTTATAGTTATTATTTTTTACTATGAGAAACGTTAAAATTAATTAACTTAAGTATTATGGTAAACAAATATTTGTATGATTTGGGAAATAAAAGATTTTTTGTAAATGCTGCTCACAAGGTCTATCTAACAACGTGCCTAAACTTGTGCCTTATTAATATTATACTCATTTAATGTTTTATTTATTTTTTTATAATTTTATATGGTTCTTTATATATTAGGAATATTTTAATATTAAAAGCAAAATAATAAATTAAAGAATGAGTCCCTCAAGACCTAAGTCACGCTAATAGACACATTGATTACGGTGGAAAATAATATATCATTTAACAAAAAGACGACTAGATATGATTTCTTAATATCTTCTTATTAATAATTAGTTTGCAGTGTAAAGATTAAATATTCAAAGTATCCGTTATATTTTTCCTTCAAACTACTAAATCAAACGGTAGCCGAAAACGAGTTATTGCGAAAATCTCGCTTTAACTCGTTTTCGTCATCTGGTCTACATTATTAATAATCAAGTTGTCATGTCAGTATTTGTATGAAATAAAATGTAACAAACTGCATTTTACGTATTCCCTTTTAATAATTGTTTATCATGAAACACGGCAAAATAGGGCAGGACATCAGTAACAATATAATAATATGATATTATCTGGTCTTATGCTGCAGTCAAGATCTGAATAATGGCATTCTTCAGCGGCTACAAGTAAACCATTCGAATTTAAACTCATATAATTGCACATTCTATGGCACTCATGGTATTTACTATGGAATTATATGAAGACATATTTAAAAAAAAGCTATACGCAATATTTTTAAATCTCAAATTATTTGCATTGTGACTATACGTTAGGTACTATAACGATGTTTTGTGTAATATGTAATGAAAAAAAATATTTTAATATTACATTTTGTATAGTTTAACACCTTTAAAAAATAGTATTTTTAATTAAAACCCTTTTTGTAAAAGTCAAAGAAGTTAAATATATAAAAAATATTTGTTCTTTAAGCATAATCATAAAATATGATAACAATAACCACTGGATTGAGATAATTTTTATAATAAATACCTACTTAAAGACACAAAAATAAATCAAGTAAATAAGAGTAAAAAAGTAATTTATATCAAAGATAACAAACACATACGACCTTCTTCGAGTAGTTCCTGCGGATCCAAAACGCGATGTTGAATCTAGAGATAAGGACCACCTTTATCCCTTTCATGTCTCACTTGCAACCATTTTTCACGCTTTTGTTGAGCCGCAATAGGGTGCTGACGTAAACTATCCCTCCTAAAGACCAACCACTAGAATTGGTATCGGGTACATGCTGTACTAGATGCCACTAATGTCTCTCTTAAATATATTTTATGTATTTAAGTAAAATGTTTGTTTGAAAATTGTTTTGTATTAAGAGTTCAGTTTAGTTTAATTAACATATATTAACAAAACATAAAAAATTGAGAATAATGAAATTTATTTTTAAACATTACTTATTAATTGAGGCCTAAACTAACCTTTTATTTAAAATAATTGAAATAAAGTAATAAACTTATCATATCATTTCTAAATACATTGTTCCGTTGAAAATTCCTTCTGTTGTTCGTTTAATATATCATTTTGAAATCCTGCATTGGACCCTTTAGAATAGTCGGTTAGGGGATATTTATCGTGATGAATGTATGTGAAAGCTGACATATATGCAGAATTTCCAAGTTTTTTAACACAGTGCGTATTGTGTACAATACGTCTTCGAATATCATTCGTCAGTTTTAAATAAGGGTAAAAGATTTGAGATCCGAAAAGAAAAAAATCGTTTAATATTTTTAATTTTACCATATTTTAATTTAAAAAATGAATATACGAAGGTACTCGTAGATGTACAACACAGCACGGGCTTTAGACCAGATAAGGTCAACGAGTGTCACCTGAGATGACCCTGGTGTAAGAACTATTTCGGAAGAAAGTTCTTGCTATATATTTCCTTGGAGTTACACCCTATGGACGGCGAAAGAAACGGTGACTGGATTCCGTACCATGCCATAATGGGCATGAGAGTCAATGAACTAGTCACTGAGGATGCTGATGTTTGCTGGTTCTTTATGAATGCATTTGCATTTCGGATGTTTGACGTTTGTAGATTTGACAACAAATGAACACAAAATTAATTGGGATTACAAAAAATTTTGCACAGATTGTTAATAAAATGGACAATCGCTTGGGACAGTTGGGACTAATGTCCCAATATTCTTAGGGTTGATGGTATTTTATAATATTGAAACTATCAATGCTTACAACATTCTGGGGAAAGGTAGAATAGCGTTGAATACTCTCCTTAATTATCGCTGTCTAGACTTAAGCCTTTTAGTCTTTGTCATTGAAAACAATGCAAACTAAAATTACTAGCACGTGCTTGTATTGCGGGGTGAAAAAGGTACTAAAATTTACTTTCATCTATGTTTTTGGAGTCATGCTGTGATTTCTACAATCCTTCTATTTTGGTGACAGTTGAATATAATTAGATGGAATATAATTAAACTTCTAAAACTGAACGT
>DWGR01003793.1:0-11777 GCA_018247715.1 Heliconius burneyi | reverse complement strand
ATGTGCTTGTCAACAGGATTCTTAGGACTTAAACACTAACGAAAAAGATTAAGCCTTTGCCTTTGCAATTTTCTTAAAACCAGTTGAGGAATGAATTTAACTGATAATAAAATTGTGTTTTGGAAGAGTTCAACTACTTTAATAGATAAGAAAGGGGAACGCCATAATTTCAATATTTGATTATTGTTAAAAAAATATAGATAATAACTTAAAAAAGGTAAAAACGATTTATGTAGCTGTAAGTATTTAAAAGAATATCAAAATAGGGACGCATTTATATTATACTATTGACAGATTGAAAAAAATAATGGAAATAAATATAACGCTTGATAACTGTGAAAAATCTTTTAAAAGGTACAGAGTATTCTGTTAGCATAGAAGACAGTAACATTGAATGGTAGTATTTATCTTGTAAATGCCAATGAACATAGTAGTTACTCTTTTGAAATAGTAAAAATATTATAAGTTGTTTGTAGTTACATTTACATATATGTTATATATGAATGAAATTATCTTTACAGATTTAGAGTACAATGCAAAATGCAGAAAAATCTAAAGTATTAACTTTATTATATTTTAGTTGAAGTATAATCATAAATCATTACAATATCTAACAAATTAAACATGTCACTATAGAATATAACCCATTAAAAACAACATCTCCGAATACTTTCATCCAATGATGGGGTAGTACCGTTTGCCCTCGCAAATGTCAGCCTGACGCGGGATTAGCAATCGCAGTCGTAAAATATGTCGGGCGTAATTAGTGCGGCAAATTTCAATTTGATTGGTGTAATTCCACCTCTTTACAGAAACCAAGCTGGAACAGTTGTTATTAAGCGTTTCTAATTTAATATCATTTGCATACTACACGTGACCTGTGCCGCAATTTTGGATGAAACAGAATCATTCTGCGAGACTCGACATGGAGGCTTTTTTTATGGAAAAAGAAATGGCAAACGAGCGTACGGGTCACCTGAGGGTAAGTGATCACCGCCGCCCACGACCCCGCGTAACACCCGAGGAGCTACTGATGTTATGCCAGCTTTTGAGATGGTTGGGCACCGGAGCCCGGCATTACCTAATGCGAAACGCAATGGCATAAAGCCACTACTTCACGCCGGTTTTAAATGCCGGGGGTGGTAATGATCCGGTCGAGTCTGCCCATGCGTGTTGCCATTGCTGGTGACGTGATTCACTCACTCGTACTTTAGTCGCCTCTTACGACACCACCAGTACCAGGGTGATCCTATTCTATCCGGGAATACGCGGCGTAAAAGGCTAAAAAAATATTTGAGATCGAAACTTCATAAATGTATTTTTTTGCTATAGTATAATATGTTGTTAGAGGTAACTCTAATATCAAGAATACAATATATTTAATGTTACCGAATAAGGTTTTGCAACGGGAAAAAAATCACATTCCGTATCTACTTATTGTATTTGCGGTAGAAATATTATCTGTCAAATTAATTGTTAAAGTGGGAGTAGCGGCTAGGCGGCAGGGGAGGGACGGGCGGCGGGCCCGCACTCCCTTGTCACAGATACAAATCGCGCGGATTTACGCGTACTCGAACCCCACTGGAATTTATCCGACGCTTCTATTTACGTATCCTTTTATTTGTTTCGCTCCTATTAGTCCCGATAGAGAATTTTTATGTATGCGTGCCCCCGTCGTCTGCCGTCGTAAAGCGGCGACTTGTGAACGCTTTAGAGCAACGATAATACAATTTTCGAGAGAGTGATCTCCGTTTATCCGATTATAGAGTAATAACTTAGAGCAGTAAATATTTTCGCTTACGTTTCGATGGCTTAACGTGACTAATTAGGGCCGTTTGTTGTGAATACAGGTGCGTTGACAGATATAATCCGCACTAGAGCCGCGCTGGAGCTGCGCTGTGGCTTCGGTGATACAACGCATAACACTCTATTTACATTTTAAAGTTGTCCTCTCAGTTAATAGTATGTTGTATGTTTGAATCTGTGATATTTATGTATAAGTGTAATTTCTATTTAATTTAGCCATCTTCAGCTCCACGCTGTATCCCCCACATATAGAAGGGAAGGGAAGACACTCCATTCCCCACTGTTCGCCAATTTTTTAGATTTTTTAAATATATATTTTTATAACATCGATTTTTATACTTAAATGGCATCCGTAGTGTTGTACCATTAACAAAACCGAGTGAGCCTAATGTAATTAGCGACCATTGATAGATTGAAAAGCAATTAATTTGTGTTCGTTGATATGCCAAATTGCGAACAACCATTTGCCACAGACATCGATATCCTCGTATAACTACTTATATCACAATATCGGGGATTTATTTATGGCGGAGGGAGAGGATCAGCGTTAATCCGTTGGGCAAACATTTAAATTAATGTAATAAAGAGGCGTGAAATGCAAGGCTTTCGCGGATCGGGGGATTAGCGTAGCGGTCCGTAGCAGCCGCTGACGTGCTACGTGTTTACTGTAACACCGATGTGGTGGTGGTGACTCTTAGGAAATATTATTATAGTATTCTATGCATATTTGCTAGTGAGTAGTACGTGTTGATGATATTTTAATTTACAGTATTTAAGATATTCTTGTTCATAGTATTTTTTTCTACTTTTTTTTTGGTAATTTTTATACATTTTGTAAAATATTGTATAAGACCTAATTTAATAATTACCAAGATTTCTTTGTTAATCATATACCTTGTATATAATGTTATATAATATTAAATAGTAATAAAATTAAACACTTAACAAAGTTATTTGCAATATATGCACATAATATATAAGATATATCTAAACCTTACAAAAATGTTAATAAACCTTACACAAATATTTAAATAACAAATAGTTTTTATTAATATTTTTTTATCCATCTAACAATAACATACAAAGGCTACGTCAACACGATGCGATGGTCAATAAGTAATCGAGAATTGAGCTTTGGTAGGAATGGGCGATAGCAAATTACGGCTGGACATAAATCGAGCCCGCGTCGGGGCTTAGTGCGTGTTAAACGGTAAGCCGCCACTGATAATGGGGCCATGCCACTTTAGTTCGTTTTGTTAATGTAGGAGATCCAAACAATTACTAATTATTACTAATTTAAAGGGCCAGTTGTAGCGCAAGGCACAAGGGCGTGACTGTTAAAGGGACAGGTTGTGGATTCGATTGCCACTCGAAGAAAATGAAATTTTTCATATTTTTATTCGCTCGCTTCTGCCACTCAGCCGGAAATGCATCCAGAGTTCGGCGGAAATGGGTAACGGAGTGTCTGAACACTAGGTTCCCTTTATGTGTAAGAATAAAATATCTTCTCTCGTAACTATGTCATTTTCTTTTAAAAACTATTTTGTAATATATTATAATATATGGGCCATCAACATTGTATGATATATCACTTCGTAACAGGTAGCAGATGTCGCGGATTGTGACGGGAAGAGTTCCGTTATTGTATAAGTTTGGAGACGTGACGAGCTTCACTCTTTGGGAGGAAAACATGTACCTAAGTTAGTTTATAATATCACCTAATAGCATTTAATATCACGCTTTATCCTGCACATAACAGTGTAAGCAAATGGAGCCTAGTGTTGAGATACTCCGCTTCCCGCTTTCCGCCGAGTTCTGGAAGCATTAGTTTGCCTCGACATCAGAAAGTAAAGAAACGAAAATATTAAACATTTCACTCTTTCCTCGAGTGGAAATCAAACTCACAACCTGTCTGGTTTACAGACAAACACTCGTGCCCCTGCGCCACGACTGGCCTCACCCTTAATAGTTATATTGATAATGTACAATTTTCCAGAATTTCCACATCTAATTATAGCATCATCGAATATGTTTCAATAAAATCCACGTCAACAGAAAAACATACATCACACCAGTCTCATATGTTCTAAGGGTCAAATAAAACATTCCAATCACGTTGGCCCGCTTGTTTTACAAACCGATACGACGTGGGTTCCGGTGACTTCCCGTTCTCTCTTATTCATTATAGATCTTATTCGAAAGGCTTAGCGGTCAAATTTGCTTACTCGGTAGCCGTCCACTAGACATGACAATGCAATCAGCGGTGACCGGGCGGGATTTGGTTCATACATGAGCGGATTTGCGGGATGAATAAGTTTCGACCCCACAAAATAACAAAGAGATCTTACATTGCGAGATGCGAATTTTATAAGAAATATATTTGCAAAATTTTCTGTAAATGCTACTCAATAAACGATAGAATAAATTTAAGACAAAATTAAATTATTGAAAGAATTAATATGAAGTCGAGTAAGAAATGTAAAAAAATATTTATTAGGTTATTCGACATTATTATAATA
This sequence comes from Heliconius burneyi, assembly GCA_018247715.1. NCBI lineage: Eukaryota > Metazoa > Arthropoda > Insecta > Lepidoptera > Nymphalidae > Heliconius > Heliconius burneyi. The sequence continues at coordinate 7,452 of DWGR01003793.1, read as the reverse complement.
TTGCTTTAAAATATGTTTTTTTTTATGTAAATAAGTTTTATTTATTTAAAAATTAAACTTTCTAATGAAGTTATTTCAATGTGACTTAATCAAATCAAGCATCTTACTTTTATATAAATTACAAGAAACCAAAGTAAAGTTTATGAACAGTAAGCACCGGATGTTACTCTACGGCCGGAGATCGGATATGAAAACGATGGTAAACCGCGACTTTGCTCCAGAATGGGCTTTTTGATTGTTTGTCTAGCGAAGGCACGGCCGACTGCGGTGGCAGATTAATGTTCCCGATCTAATATTCTGACAGGTGCAGCCGCGGGGCCGCAGCACGTTTAGCGTCACCCGCCACGCCTGTTACAAATTAGTCCAAATGTTTCCTACTAATGACAGTTCGCTTTAACTTATTGATTTAATTAATATTTTGTCTGCAAATATGTATATATGAGGCCAGTCGTAGCGCAAGGGCACAAAGTGTAGTGTAAACGCTAGTGGTTTTGGGTTCGATCCCTGCTCGACGCAAAGAACTATTTATTTAAATTTCTATTTTCAGTTCTTCATTCAGTTCGCTCTGGTGTTGAGGCAAAGCGAGGCGCTGAGTTTCGCTACTCAACACACCATGGCTCCTTAATTCGGCGGAGAGCGCGGAACGGAGTGTCTTAATACTGGGTTCCCTCTGCCTACCCTGGTGTGTGTGGAATACCGCGTGCGGCTGTATATTTTTTTGATTATATTTCATAACCACGTAAAACAGATTAAAAATTGTGATTAACTGAATTAGTTATGATTTTATAGGCGTCTTCTAGACTTCTGTTTCTAAGTAAATATTATTTTCCAACTAAGACAGATGTCGCTAATCACCTAAATCTGGCACCGGTTAACCAAGTTCCAGAAAACTGAAATTTTCTCTCCTCCACGCATAACTTTCTAAACACCATTAAGTTAATGCGCTCCACTTACAGATGTTATAGTAATATTGACAATACTATGGTCGATGCTATAATCGACGTTATATTTTTATAATATTGTTATTCTGCTTGGGCCCGGGTGGTAGCTTATATATTTTTTTACCTTCACGCTGTATTCCACACATAGCAGGGTAGACAGAGGGAACATAGTGTTAAGACACTCCGTTCCCCACTTTCTGCTAAAATCTGGAGGCATTGCGTGTTGAGTGGCAAAACTCAACGCCGCGCTCTGCCTCGACACCAGAGCAAAGAAAATGGAGTTATAAACATAAATAAATATTTTACTTCTTCGAGTGGGGATCGAATCCACAACCAGTCGATTTTGCAGTGCAAAGAAGCGGCACAAGAGTGTAAGTTACACTCTGCCACTTGCGCCACGACTGGTTTAACCTAACATATTAACAGCCTACCTAAAATCAGCAGAGGAATTGAGTAAAATATAATAATTAACAACAAATATAAGCGTTTAAATTTTAAATTTCAATCTGGGACTGACATTCAGTGCGTCAGTTGTAGATCGTACGAGAAATCCAAGCAACTTGTGCCTACTAGACCCTACTTTCAATTCTTCCCGCGCTACGATCGTCAACATCTCACTTATTTACGAGATTTCTTCCCTTAACGACTTCAGCTGGTGCAACTTAATTTATTTATTATGTTTTTTTTAAATATATTTAATAAAACAAATTATTTATAAGAACTTTTATAAAAAAACATTACATTATACATATATAGCATTAGGTATATAGTATATTTTATAACTTAAATTTAAACTTATATTACATTTATAAATAATGTTGTATGTTTTTTCTAAATTGTATCTTTTTAAGTATCTATTTGAAATTTCATTATTTAAAAAAAATCGTATTTTAAATTATATACTTGTATTTAAAAGTTTTTACAAAATCAAATTACAACAGAACGAAATATATTTGGCAGCCTTCATATATTTTTAAATATAATATAAAAAATATACTTATATTTTCTTTAATATAGCCGCTAGCTTAAATATTTTTTTTAATATCATCACTGACTTTCATAAACACCAGTAGGAAAATCTGGTTTCGACGAAATAGTGGCTCGAAACCGCACCAGCTGCGGGCAAATTGCTTACACTCGATAATGGCCTTTTCAATTTGCAAGGATTTGCTACGTGTACTTTAGGTGGGGCAAGAAAATATAGCTATCGTTATAAATATTCAACTGTTCTATAAAAAAAAACAAATTTTTCAATCAATATATTTAAAGTAATTCAAAATATTTAATTAAAATTGAATTTACTTTTCAAATTACCCATTCCACATTCATATCTAGATATACAAGTATAGCATACGTTGCGTAGCACCTGTAATATAAAAGCTAACACATAAAATTTACCAACGACATTTCGTTCTAAAACCCGCTGATATGGATAATCCTAGCGCGACATAACAGAGATTGTATTACAGCAATAAGTCCGCCTTGGAGCCCTATAAACGGGGCTTAATCCCGAGATTTTTTTCACACGTCCCCCGCGAGCACCACTGCGGCACTGCCTTCGGGAAAACTAATAAAGAAACCATCTCGCTGCCTGCTCGAGCTTGAAATGTATTTTTTATACAATTTACCACGAATTGATTGTGCGCGACGCATCTGATACTTGTAGCAATGCTGAACACGAATTTACTTCAAAATTTGTAAATTTGGAATACAGTAGACTTCAAGGAGAGTAGTGGCGCAGCGGCACGAGACGGTTGTGGGTTCGATCCCCACTCGAGGTAGTGAAATATTTATTTACGTTTAGGTATATTTCCATTTTCTTCGCTCTGGTGTCGAGGCAAAGCAAGGCGTTGAGGTCTGCCACTCAACACGCAATGCCTCTAGAATTCGGCAGAAAGTGGGGAACGGAGTGTCTTAACACTAGGTTCCCTCTGCCTACCCTGCTGTGTGCGGGATACAGCGTGAATCTAATTTAATTTTTTATTTTTAATTTAAATATATATTTAAATTTTAATTTTAATTTCTTCGCTCTGGTGTTGAGGCGAATCGCGGCGCTTAGTTCCGCTACTCAACACGCGACGCCTCCATAATTCGGCGGAAAATGGTAATGGAATGTCGTAACACTAACTTTCCTCTACCTACACTGCAGTGTGTGGGATACAGCGTGACAGCTGATTTTTAAAATATAAACTGCTGCCAATCCGCGATATAAGCGCCTATTTTTTAAAATTAACAATTTTACTTCAAATATAAACTTAATTTACATTCAAATAATAAATGTACGGTCAACATTACGAGTGGAGAGTTGTAAACATGTCGCGCGACGTGTCGACGCGGTGGGGCGGCGGGCGGGCGACGGCGGTCACGCACTAATTACGCCGTCACGTGTCACTGGCGCAAAACACGTCGTCACCACTGGACCAGGCACGACGTGACGTTTCCAACTTTGTCGATATACTAATTAACAAATAATATACATACGAGTATATCTACTACATTATTGGTATACTCGTATATTCAATAGGTTGCTAGTTAGATTTTAGTAAAATGCATATAATTTGAATGCATTAATATATTAATCTAATTATTTTATAATTATTCAATTATATTTCACAAAATAATTTATTTTATTACATTTTATTTATTAAGAAAATTTGTAAAACAAGCAAAAGTATAACTGTTCGACAAAAAATATACAATTATTTTTATCCGATTACCAAGATGGAGTTAGAAAGAAAACTTTAGACCAGAACCTCCTTACTCCATAATATATAACACTCCATAGACTATAGCAATAGGGAGGGATAAAAACAAGTGTAAGATTTAATCACTAATATACGTTTACATTTAGACGGTGTACCGGCCCCAGCTGCAAAAACCTCAACAAAACGTTGGACAGCAATCCTGCACTAGCTGACCGCAAACTGCACCCGACGTCGCACTCACTACGCAATTAGTTGTGGCAGATAGACAAAAATAATATTCCGTTTTATATTTTCAGAACACGTATTTCGGTATGTCGGTGTGGTTGATGGGTGACACAGTTGATATGTACTATTTCATTTTTTTGATGTAAATCAAAATCAGCTTCACGCTGTATCCCGCACACAGCAGGGTAGGCAGAGGGAACTTAGTGTTAAGTTCCGTTCCCCACTTTCTGCCGAATTCTGGAGGCATTGCATGTTGAGTGGCAGAACTCAACGCCACGCTTTGCCTCGACACCAGAGCGAAGAAATGGAAATACAAACGTAAATGAATATTTCGCTTTCTCGAGTAGGGGTCGAACCCACAACTGTCGCGTTACAGTCACACCCTTGTGCCGCTGCACCACGACGGCCTCAAGTTTTAATTAGTTTTATTGATGTAACTATATATATTTTGTTTATTAATTTATTATGAAATATAAAAACCATTTCAAATATTTATAAAACTGTAGATATTTTATAGAATATTTAAAAAATATCAAGATAGATAAAGTTCTTCATTATTGTAAGCTCGTTTCGTTGAAAAACAAACTAAAAAATTTTTTTTGAATATTAAGACACTGTTTCACTGTAGAGGCAAAAGATGTGGGGAGAGAACATATTTTTATATTGTTTTTATTTCCCTAATCCTGTAAGACTAAGCGCATCGTTTCTGTCCCGTTATTCAACACGCTTTCGGCTCGCTCTGCCTATCTGCTATGCAGAAAAATAGGGTCAGTTAAAAATACGGTCTCAAACATCCAACGTGATAAAGAAAAAAAAATAGAAGATAGGTATCTTCTATTTATTTTTTTTAATTTACGTGACTCAGGTGGTAATTTGGTGGTAATAAATTCTACAAGTAGGTACTTAGTCAGCAGTTCGTCGAAAAAAATATATACTTAAACTTAAAATATGGACATGATTTATGTGTCTTAAATAGATTATTAAAGCAGAAATTCCATTTCTATTGCATTTTATTTAACGCGGCACGAGCGCCTGAATCGTTCTTTTAGAAACTCAAGCCGATGCTCCGCCGATTGGTATTTTATTTGATTTCGTTCAGCTAGTGCAACGATAATTACAGTTGCATATTTTTTATATATTCACACAGAGATATATTTATATTTATGTAGTTTAGGGATAGCATTGTCAGTAGTACACTGTTAGCAGTAGTGCCGGTAGTAAAAAATAACTTATTTATTTATATTTCTAATATATTATAATTATTGAATTGCTTGGTCTTAGGATATTGCAAAAGTAAAAAATAAATGAAATAAAGTTAATTAACATGATTCATATGTCATCATTAATTTATATCAAGTTTGTGAGCTGATTCGACTAATTCAATTACGAAACGTTCGGAGTACGGTTGCCGAGGCGAAAAGATGGGGAAAAACGGGAAAAACATCGGTATGAGATCGCGCTGACGATAAGTGGATGACTTCTCGCATGGTTTGCCCTCAAAGGGCGGTCACTGAGGCGCGAACTCGCCCCTTGACACCCAACGATCGACAGCCAAACGGTCACGACATTCAATAAAGCTCGTTAAACAGTATTGAACACCAATCCCACACAAACATTTATTACACTTTATTGCAATTAAATCACAAAATGCTTAAAGTGTAAGTATTTTTACTTATTACAAATGCTAATAAGAGCAAAACGTAACCAAAGTATATTATTATTATTCAAGAAATTTGTGAAAGTGGATAATATTTAAAGTTGCCACTTGATCCTAGTTAGTCCGATCCACATAACCCTGTGGCAGTAAAGCAAATCCTTTCCAAATTGCCTGCTCGGAGAGCACACGTCGTTCCGGTTCCGACATGCCTTATGTCGATATTTTAAAAGAAAGCGGGCTTCACATGACATTAAAGAGATAGGAGAGTTAGGACTTAGTATCCATTTGCCGAAATTGGCCTGTTCGCGATAACAACAAGTTTTCGCACCCTCGCAAGTAAATGTGCAATTCATACGTGTGTAAATATGCACAGATCGTGGGATAGTACACTTTCTTTCGACCGGCTATAGCACAATTTTCTTTACGATGTATTTTTTTACAATTTATCACTGCTGATATTGAACGGTATCAGATGACGTTAGACGACACTCGTTATCGATCACACAGTCATTAGTGAAACGTTTAATGTGTTATTATAAAAATTATGTGCTTTAAAACTTCCTTATTTTGCAATATATTTTATCTCCGTATAGTTTGCATACGATTATACGGACGACTTAACAAAGAAAACTTTTAGATCGCCACATTCCTAAGAGGATATTGCATTGGGTAGACACTCAAAACGAAACTTTTAAAATTACATTGCTTTTAGAAATATAGTAGACGGAACTACATGGAAATTTTAACTGAATAGCTATTTAAATATAATATATCAAAACGAGAACTAAGAAAAGAGAAGAAAAGAGGCAGAACTCAACGCCGCACTTTGCTTTGACACCAGAGCGAACAAATGGAAATATAAATTTAAATAAATATTTCACCTCCACGAACCCACAACCAATCGGTTTTACAGTTACACTTTGTGCCTCTGCGCTACGACTGGTATATTTAAATTCAGATTTTATATATATCTTCTTTATATATAATAAAAGGATATAAAAGTCGATTCTGTACATGAAAGTTATAAAAAAAATAAAAATGGGATGATAAGTAATTTATTCGCCTTAACACTTTTAATTGAAATTATATAATTTATCTTCACTTGCTAGTAATCGCGACACGAACGACATAAGAATGAATGAGTGGGTGTTAATTTTATACAAAATAGATTAGAATAATTTAATAGCTAAAATATATATTACGTTTACTTTTTATCAATACTTTCTTTTTTTGTAATTTAATAATCTACTTGACATTTTATTATATTTATTATTTTATTATGTTTAGAGGCCAGTCGTGGCGCAGGGGCAGAAGGTATGACTGTAAAACCAACAGGTTGTGGGTTCGATCCCCACTCGAAGAGATGAAATATTTATATAAATTTATATTTCCATTTCTTCGCTCTGGTATCGAGGTAAAGCGCGGCGTTGAGTTCTGCCACTCAACACGCAATGCCTTCAGAATACGGCAGAAAGTGGGGAACGACGTGTCTTAACACTGGGTTCGCTCTGCCTACCCTGCTGTGTGCGGGATACAGGGAAGGGGGAAGCTGATTTGATTTGTTTTTTTTTGTAAGAATTTCCTTTATTTACTTTTACTTCTTTTGTTTGTTCACTTCAATTACTCAGATATTATTTCTAATAATAAGTCTCAACTTGTTATTATTTTTAGCTTATTTTAATAATTTGGGCTTATATTATCTTACTAATTCTATTAAACACTGAAAATAAAATAATAAATATAGTTAATAAACATTCATATAGATCAAGTGGGCGAAGTCGCGTCCGGGTCCGCTAGTATATATGTATATATATATATATATATATATATATATATATATATATATATATATATATATATATATATATATATATATATATATATATATATATATTAAATATGAAAGGTGCCTTTAGCTTAAGGA
>DWGR01003792.1:0-11778 GCA_018247715.1 Heliconius burneyi | reverse complement strand
AGCTTTACTGACATCAAAATACCTGTAACAATAATTTCATACGTTTCTTAGCGAACGTATGTTTCGAAGAATCATCTTTCATCATATTAGATACGAGCTCTGAATAGTAACCCCTTTTAGGGATCGAGTCCCTTTCCGGATTGTCAAAAACTATGTCGTGGCGTTTTATTTTCTTCTTCCTACTGTACATGTTTATATTAATGCTTTTAATAATATTATTATAACAAATAAAGTTAAATATATTTTTGGGTATTCCTTAGAAACAACGAAATATATAATGTTTTTGACATACGTCAGTTCCTGCTTGTTTATTTAGCTTTTCGTTTTATAAAATGCCAGTTATTTGTTTTATTTTGTGTATTTTTATAAAGCGAAGTGTGACAGCGTCAGACTGTCAGCACAATGGTTGTGGGTTCGATATATTTTCTGAAAATGATTATATTAATATTGTTTTCTTTTTTCACGCTCTGGAAAAATTGCGGCGTTCAGTTCCGCCACTCAATGCACACAATATTTCGAAAAGTGGGGAACAGAGTGTCTTAACTCTAGGGTACCTGCTATTTTATATAAAACTTGAAGCTGAAAACTTTTTTTCAGCTTCACGTGTATTCAATGTACCTACAGTTTCCTAATTTTCCACGTTAGGCAGGGGAATTTTATTTAAAGAATGTTCCGTGCTGGATTTCATGTTTCACTAAACTAAACAATGTAACGAATGCACAAAAGGTTTCCCCAAACGGACTCCGGATATGCACCTATTGCCTAAAGTCAAGCTCGGCTCAGAACATATATTTTCATAGAAATCAAGACAAAGCTTTCTAGTATCGTAGAGTACTTACATATGTACATTAATACGTACCTTTAAACAGCAAAAATAATTAACATATAGAGCAAATATAATTTCATAAATATCCTGTATTTATTAAGATTGAAATAGGAAAATATTCTAGAAAAATATTTTAGAAAGACATCGTCATGGTCTGGGCGTACAACAGTGTAACTGTAACGACGACGACGTTTTTGGGTTTGGTTTTCGAGAAAATATTTATTTGGGAACCGGAAGTATCTTAATTGTAATGGAGGTGAAAAAAGTAAAATAGAAATATATTATTGTACATTATATATTAATGTTATAATGAGGCCGTCGTGGTGCAGGGACACAATAACGCGATGGTTGCGAGTTCCATCCCCACTTGAGGAAACAAAATATTTACTTCAAATTACGAGTATATTTCCATTTCCTCGTCGTGATATTGAGGCAAAAGCGCGGCGTTGTGTTCCACTACTCCGTGCGTGCTGCGTCCCAAAACGCAATGCCTCTAGAATTCGGCGAAAAGTGGGGAAAGGAGTATGGTACGGTCACTCCGCGAGCGGAGTGTACGGGCAGTGTGTTTCCTCTTTCTACTCCAAATTTCAAACTACTACTTTTCCAAACTCCAGTGGAACACTCATCTGGAAGCACTTGCGGATAAGCTCAGCTCTGCCGCGTTCGCAATTAAAAAAGTAAGACAAATGACGGACGTTGAAACAGCCCGACTAGTCTACTATAACTATTTTCATAGTATTTTGTCTTATGGAATGCTGCTATGGGGCAGTGCTTCAGATATAAATTCAATATGTATTGTCCAAAAAGAGCCGTGAGATATATTTATAATCTAAGAGCTCGAGATTCTCTGCTAGATGTTTTCAAAGATACGGGCATTATCACAATTGCTTCACAATTTCTATATTATAATATTCTGTTTCTCCGACAAAATATTCAGTGTCACAGTAAAAATAGTGATAGACATACGACAGGGACGAGAAATAAAGATAAGCTTGTTGCGCCAAATTTTCACCTCCAAAAAGTTAATAAATCTTTTATGGGTCTCGGTATACGTGTATATAATAAAATTCCACAGTGTATTCTAAATTTGCCACTACCAAAATTTAAAGTAACTGTAAAAAAAATTCTAACAAGTAAAGCTTATTAAACTGTTCAAGAATATTTGGAGGATAAATATGCATGGAATTAATGTCTGTTGGATGTCATGCAGGATAGCTGCCAGCTAATGTCATAATTAATTATACCATTGACTTTGAAAAGAGCAACTGTTGAGTTTCTTGCCGGCTCTTCTCAGCAGAGCTGCCTTCCGAACCGGTGGTAGCTTTTTGTTTGTATGTTCAGTCAACGATTCAAAAGTGCTTACACAGTCTATTTGAATAGAGAATATTTTGAATTTGAATTTCTACCCTGCTGTGTGAGGCTGATTTGATTAGATTTTTTATATACAAATGGAAATAAATTATTATTATACCCCCGCATTAGTAAAACAATAGTACGGTGGTAAGTTACGCCACTTAACACACAATGTAATAAATTCATATAGAATGTGAAGCACTATTTGTCTTGACACTCGGTTCTCTCTGCCTACCCTGCTATGCAATATAAGGCATAATAAGGCATGGCCATTCATTTTTTTATATACAAAAAATACAAAACATTGGTCCTATGAAAAAATATCTACCTACTTAGAAGTTTTTATTTTTGCTTTTCTAATAGAATTTAAAATAATAATAGATAATAAATATACGCGAATTATCCGGTTAAAATAGGTTTATTTAAAATGTGTAATAATCGAAGAAAATCGAGAAAATCAATGAACTTATTTTTTATTAGAAGGTTTTTATTAGTAATTTATAAAATAATACTTCTAATATTAAATCTTTAAACAGGCTTTGCAGAATGCAATTGGCATTATACATTTCATTATGATAACTTTTCTTCTTTTCGTTAGTAGGTCTTAAAATGTCATCTTATGCTTTTTTCTTCACATTGTATCTTGTATATAGAAGAATAACCAGAGGTAACATAACCAGTTGAGTAGCGACACGCAACGTCTTATTAAATGAAAACAAGTCATTTCCTTAAGTGAGACTAGAACCGACAATCGTGGCGCTTACAGACAAACTACCAATTTATTGTATTTTCATTCATAAATATTACCACAAATTAATATCGAACACACGGTTACCGCAATCTAATTTATCTATAACATGATGGCATATTTTTATAAAATAATTAACATATTTTTTTAGACTATCATTATTATGCTGACCGTACATTTATGAATATAGATTTGTGGACGAAGCAGCCAGTAATTGCATGCGGTCTTGTTTCCTTACCGATATAAATGGATTGTTTCGCCTTTGAATGATAATTGATTGAAGTTATGTATAGATTTTTTTTTTATGGAAAAAGACATGGCAAACGAGCGTACGGGTCACCTGATGGTAAGTAATTTCCGCCACCCACGACGCCGCGTAACACCAGAGGAGCAACAGGTGCGTTGCCAGCTTTTGACGTGGTTGGGCGCCGGGGCCCGGCGCTACCTAATGCGAAACGCAGTGGCATAAAGCCACTACTTCACGCTGGTTTTAAATGCAGGGGGTGGTAATGATCCCGTCGAGTCTGCCCATGCGTGTTACTATTACTGATGACGTGACTCCCCCACTCGTACTTTAGTCGCCTCTTACGACTCCACCAGTACCAGGGTGATCTTCTAAGCCTAGCCTAGCCAGACTATTATCGATATAGTAATATATAATATTTTTTTTATCAAAACAAAAAAATAAATTTTAAACTTTACGTAATAAGTAAATAGGAACTCTTAATAAAAAAAAATACTCAAAACAAAACCTACTGCAACATTCTTTATACAAAAAGGAAGTAGATTATGGCATTTTAACATTGCGGTGGAATGTTTGTGCGGAACTCACAATTTCGTTAACGACTCCAGCAACAAGAGTGCAATAAAAACTTTACTTCAATTACTAGTTTCAAAATTCAGCGCTTAAACGAGTACTACTATGCTGAATGATTTGTGGCAACTCGACTTTCACGATATCTTTTTTAGCTTCAGGTAGCACATAACAAGGTAGGCAGAAGGAACCTGGGCACCTAGCATCAAGATACTCTGTTCTTCATTAAAACACATCCGTTTCCCACTTTCTACCGATTCCTAAGGCATTCTCTTACGAGTTGATGAAGATATTAAATATTTCATTTGCCCAAATGGGAGTCCAACCCACAACGGTCGCGTTTACAATTACTTTGCTATATTCTAAGTTTTATTGACCCCGTAAAATATGATACATATATAAAAACAAATAAAACACTTGACTTTATATATATAGCGTTTTTTTTCTAAAATATAACTCAACCAAAAAGCTGAAAAACACGTGAAATATTTACAATTTGTAATGTATCACACACAGGCGAAAAATATCCTAACTAAAAAATTAAAACTTGGCTCGGATAACTTCAATATTATTAAATTACTGCTTAAAAACATTTTTTGAAGGACTCTGTATCAAGCTGCATGTTGGTTCCCAGCTTAGACGTTCCCACAATAAGATTAAATGGACATAAGCTCCTGTAAGCTGCTTACATAAGGTGAAATCTCTATGATGAACTTATTTTAAAATTTAACTCTTATACAAAAACTTATATTAGATATTTGATCAGCGGCCGCCGTGACGCAGGTTCATAAGCATGTGACTTTAAGCACCACGGTCGTGGGTTCTGTTCCCACTCGGGGGAATGATTTTTTTATCTTCACTCTGGTAACGAGGCAAACTGAAAAAAAGGTCTGTAAATTTTGGCTGAAAGTGGGAAACGTAACTGTTTTAATGGTAACGGAGTGCAAATATTTTTAAACGTAACATCCCTAACACATAAATCTCAATTTCAGAGATCCTCGTCACGTTGAGTAGAATCTCATTGCGTGAAGAACTATCGACATCAATAAAGCCTTTGATGTGGGAACAAAGGATAGTATTGAAAGATATTCTTTCTTGTCGCCGGATGCGGAAATGTCAAATAAAGTATGCTTACATGCGGATATAAAATTATTATTGCAAAGAAATATGAATAAGAGGAGACTGGAACGATTGCATACATTCTTGGGCTCAGAATGTAAAGGGATGAAAATGATATGATTTAATATATGCGGGTATATCATTCCCTTCCTGAAAATTCTGTTGGCTTTGGCAATCTGAGAGCTGAATTATTAGAGATTTGATAAGTGGGGTTAAGTTCACAACATAATTTCTATAAAATAGGTGATTACTATAAAAAACCGTGAAAACGTTCGAAACGAACGAAACGAGGAAAGCAAAAATACAAGTCATTAAAATCTAAATATCTAAAAATACAAGTCTGGTATGGTTCTTTAAATATTGCGTTCCGAGCGTGCCAGTTGAGCACATATGTCGCCAATGTCACGTTGTATGGAGAGAAAAAAATACAAGTCATTAAACAAGATGACGATGTCATTCAGCTGTCATACTTATATATCATTTAAAATATGATTGATTTTAATCGATTCAAAATTGATCTCATTATGTTTTTTTAGTAATTAATTTTCATTTTTTGTAAGTATATGCACTAATAATAGTTAACTTAAATAAAAGGAACAAATATTTTATTTTAGTAGTATGTAATTGGGCCCACGATTTTCCGTCTCCTTTGGGCAGGATGGTTATGGCGACGGTGGCCTAGTAAGATAGTGTATGCTACGGCTGTAGGCGCGAGCCCCACTCGGTGCAATAAAATAATATGTGCGTTAAAATAATAAAGTAACAAACTGCGGCGTTGAATTCCGCCACTACAGACGCAATGTTTCAAATGTTGACATAAAGTCGAAATAAATTTCTAACCCGTTCGCGGGATACAGCGTGATACTGACACTAAATAAATGAAAATACACTTAAATGAAATAGCATAGCCCAGCACCACATTAAGTTTTACTCTATATAACAGCACAGCTCTAGTGTTATAGTTTATTCAAATTCAAGTTGTTCTCGCAGGCCGTTATAAATATTTAGTATTCTTCCACACTTTTGTTTCTGAAAGGATTTACAGTGGAAAGTTTACCGTTATTTATGTAAATTATGGTAAGTAAAACCCATTTAATATGCACTTTACATAATGTGAAGATTATGGTATCTTCGCCATGAAATATTTTTTTATATATAATATTTTATACTGTTCTGTTGGAAAAGTTAGATTTATAAATGAAAAACAGTTTTATTAAGAGTGTTTTGCCTTGATACCAGAGAGATAAAAATGAAAATATTAAATATATCTTTACCTCGAGTGGGGATCAATCCCACAACCTATCACGCTTACACCTCAACCTGTTACACTTTCGCCGCCACGCCACGACTGGCCATTGTGTTTATAATACTTATAATAATTTACATATCAAATTAAAAATAAGTCGCTTTCAAATTAAAAATATAATTTCTTCAGAACTTCTTTACATCTAAATGTAATTATAACGGACTTGTCTTTAATCTACAAAGTAATTAAGACTTGGCGAGCTGGAGCGTGAACTTGATTGTTTGATGTGAATAATTAAACTTAGAACGTATAGCTCACAGGACTATTGATTACCTACAGATGGGATGCTGTGTGATCTGTGTCAAAATCTAAAAAGTATATCTGTCTAATTTTTTTAGAGGGTAGGCAGCGAGATATGTTTAGCAGTACGGTCTTCGCTTTTCGCTCAAATTAGAGACCTAGCGTTGACAGGTTGGAATCGGCAGCTCGTTTTATCTTCTCAGTGAGAATTCATTTCCCATTCCCCCTTCTTACCGATAAATGATATTATAAAAAACAAGGTCAAAGTTTTATTTACACAACCTCCTATTTTCGTAACTCACAAAAGGGGGTCACAAAAGAGGGTAAAGAAAAATACGCTTTTATATTTACATTTATATTGATAAAATTTGGATGTACGAGTTAAATCTAAAACTAAACTATATCTAAGACTACTGCTTTCAATGTAAGAAAAACAGTAATCTGTTTAAGCCTAAATTAATCTAACTTAACCTACGATTTAACTATTCCACGATGGAATAATAAGTGAGAGAGAAAAAGAAATTCCTTTCCCACCGGCGCCGTTCACCTGATCTGTCCCTTTGTCAGCGTTTGAGGCGCTCGGCCGTCTATCAGACGAACACATTATAATATAAAATAAGTTTTCCGCCTGTGACACCAAGTGATATATAACATGTGCAATAATATAAAACCATATAAAATATAAAGCTATTTTACTTAGAAGCCTAAACTTAAAACGGAAACATTTTCAATATATCGACCTAAATCACTCATCGCTCCTAATAAATAATTGGATTAATGTTTGCAGAGCCCCGTCGATTTCAGTTCTATTAGAGGTAATCTATTTAATAAATATGATTTTGAAAGCTGTGCCTTTAGGCAGTAGTTTCACTTTGCACTGTTCAAAGTATTCAATGAAATCATTTATACTAAATATCAAATTGTAGAATTTCTATTTTTTTTACTACACGCTATTTTCTGTATATATTGTAGGCAGAGGGAACCTTAAATTTTGGAGACATTACGTTCTGAGTGGCGAAACTCAACGTTGCACTCTTTCAACATTCATTCCTCTGAGTGGAAATCAAAGCCACAACCGACGCGTTTGATAAATGCTGTGCCGCTGCATCAAGACGGCCTCAAATTTATCATTACCTATATAAAAAAAATATATATTTATATATTATATACTCGTACATATATTTGAATTGGCTTACACAAAGTCCTAAGGGGATATCGATTTTCCTACCTTACGCGAAACTTAACCGAACGTTGATCTATCAATATTTAACTGTACTTCTTACAATATTTCACTATGTTTTATGGTTATTTCTTTCGACAGGGACATAAAGAGAAAATGGGATAACATTGTATGCGTTCAGTTTCTTCAATACAACTTGTGCGTTGTTCATTTGATTTATGTACCTGTGGGGTGGTAAATTCGTTTTAACTATTGAAATGTCAATATTTTTCGTAAAGTAAACTTTTTTTTTAGAGAAAGTGTATATTCATTTATAAAGCTCATTTTGAATGAGTATCAGATATATTTTATGACAGAAAAAGTAATTTCTTATTTATTATTATAAAACAAATATTGACAGACGTCAATAAAAAAGAACTACAAATAGATAACTTCACTTCATTTTAAACAGAAGCAAAACAACTAACAATGGCTCGAAAAGGACAAGTTACTATCCAAGAAACCGTAGAAAACAACGAAGAGTTTGAAGAGGCTCTTCATAAGAATTTCGACAAGTTGATTTGTAAGATTTACATCTTGAATATTTGCATTAAAAAATAACTTTTTAGTTAAATAGTATGTATAAGTATATATGGATTGTAGATGATCTAATAAAAAGATTCAGCAGCAAAAATGCATGTTTTTCAAATTTATTTATATTCTTTTAGCTTCACGCTGCATCTCGCACATAAGTAGGCATAGGGAACCTGGGAAGCTAGCTAGTATTAAGACATTCATTGAGTGGCGGCGGAGTGGCTCCTCCAAAAGCTGTTCCGAAGCACGTAAGAAATACGAAGAAATTAAAATATTAACCAGTGCAAAGAAATGAAAATATTAAATATTTCATTCTCCAGAGTGGGAATCGAACCCACAACCGTCGCGTTTACAGTCGCAAGTTTGTTCCACTGCGCCACGATGGCTTTTAATTTTTAAACTATATATATCAATAATTTAATTTATTCTTATATTTCTCGTCCATCCTCTACGCCTAATAATAATGTACGACCAAATGCTTATAAAATTATGTTGTTTTAGGTATGGAAGTATATTCAGAATTCTGTGGACATTGCTTGGCCACCGGAAATGCTATTCGGAAGGGGAAGTTGGAAATTGGCCAAGACAAAATCTACATGGTGAAGGTTAGGTAAATTGAATTATTATAACAATGGCTATAAGTCCCTATTAAAATTCCGTCTCACCACCAACAGAGAATGTGGTGGTAATCACAAAAAATTCTTTGCTGATAGTGTACAACCCCACATTTACAAATAGCAATATTTTTAACATAAGTTTTTACGAATGTTGCTGTTTTAAATAATTAAATTTCTATTGTTATTAGGCTTTATAAGCTGAAGACTATGTTTGGTTTGTTAAAAGAGCTAATCGCAAGAACTGCTTCGATTGACGAATTCATTTTGTAGTGTACATATTTTGTATTGAATAATACTATTATCGAGGCCAGTTGTGGCGCATAGGCGCAAAGTGTGACTTCCCTCAAAAACCTAAAGAGGTTCCCTCTGCCTAACCTGTTGTGTGCGAGATACAGCGTGAAGCTGATTTATTAATTTGATTTATTTTTTAATAGCGTGGGAATTATTAAAGGCAGACGATGGTCATGTACACGAATTGGATCCGGGACAACGTTTGAAAAAAATAATTTAAGAATTAAATCATTACTTCTTAAGTTAAACAAAGTGTATAGTTATACAGGGTGGAATTGTAAGCACTACTTTAAATGAATCCACAGTCTTAACTACACTATAAAAGCTTATAATTCATAATTCAGAAAAAAATAAATTCCCAAAAATGAAAAAGTTATTTTTTCAAACCAAATAAATAATAAAAGTATCGTTTTAAAATAAAACGACATTTGTAAAGAATAACGTACGCACGCACACACTCACCTGTCACACATAGTAGTTTCGTAGTAGTATGTGCGTGTGTGCGTACACAAAAACAGGTATGGATAAAAATCGTGAAATGAAAAAAAAATCCTACGTCCAAAATGTTGAGGTACCTTGAATAATTTCTTTAGGTCTGAGTTTGAAATATTTAACCCTATATGCTGTTTCCGTAAAAAGAGCACTGCCTCTTCCAACCTGTACAGTGTAAAGGACATCGTGTTACACTGACACAGCATCTCATTTATATGATATGATCGTAGATTCGTTCCCCACTTGGTGCAATTGATTATTTTTATTTCGAATCGATAAAGTCTGGTTTTAAGATATTCGTACTGTTGCGTGGCGAAACTCGACGCTACGATTTGAATACTATGGCACGAGTGAAAGCAAGAAGCAAGCTAATTTACGTAATTAAGCTAATTTTGTTATAGGCTTTGGCTAACAAAATAGATGCACTGTCAAGATTCAAGAACAAAAGTGAACCAATATTTTTGTTCATATTTGTGAGTAAATTTGATATATTTTTACATAATTATTATTTGTCAAATGTAACAACATGGTGGTGAGTTCTGAATCTACTTAATACTTGCGTGTTCAGTAACGAAACTCACTATGAATGTAGCTATTGATGATGTACCAAAAACTATTATTTTAAATCATTATGTTTAAGACGCTTTTTCGCGTATATTTGTGTCTTATATATTTTATGGTATATGGTTCTTTTACTATGGCGTTCCGAGTGTGCCAGTTGAGCACATTATATATTTTATAAATCCGATATTTTTAAGAGTAGCCCGAGTGACGGGTAGACCGAATCGACATTCATTTGTGACCAACGACGTCTTAATTGCCTGCGTTTAATTGCAGAATATTTTTTTTTTTGGCTTATAGTGTAGGAGTGGGTCCTAGATGGTAGAATATTTCCAACAGTCGTCCCTCTAACTCAAATTAGATTATTTTGTTTCTTTTTTGTTATGGAAGACAAGGCAAACAACCATACAGGTCACCTGATGGTACGTGATCACCGCCGCCCACGATCGTGTTATACCATTTTTGTATTTGAATAGCCTCTTGGATAATTGGGGGAATGTATCTGTTTTCCCGAACGATAAAAGCTTTATCAAAGCTAATGTTGTAGGATTTATCCGATGTAAACATTGCTGACTTCCACGTTCATTCTTGAGAATAGAAGAAAATAAAAACGTGACGTGCGTATATTTTTACAATAATTGTAAGACATATTCTAAACTAGTTTAATATTTTCTTTTGAACTGCTGTCAGAAAGGTAAACTAACAAGAGCAATGTTTGGTGCAAATGGCCTAGAATTATGTAAAATAATTCAAGAAGAAATGGGATTGATGGAAAAAGAAATAGAAACTGGAATAGAACGACCAAAACAAGAAATTGATGAATTGTTGCCTGAAGAAGCTGTGAGTATAATATTTAGGTTTTAAAGTACAGTAGAGTATCTTATGTCTGTAAACGCATGGTTTTAGGGTCAATTTCCAGTAGGGAAAGTATTTATATTTAAATTATTATATGTAAAGCTACTATGCAATGTTTCAAATCCGGACTGCAAGTGGAGAAGGAAGTGTTTTGACATTAGATTTTACTCTATGAAGAAAAAAGTGCAAGGTTAAGTCAAGAAAAACCTGCGCATTAATATAAACTACGCATATAAGTTTTGCCAGTCAAATATTAAGTAGCATGTCAATCGATTTTTGATATGATACTTGACTAAACTCGAACTATACACTGAGTCAGCACTTCCAGTGACAACCATATAAAATTTAAAAAAAATTAAAATCTTTAAAAAATATAGTAAAATGTTTAGAATTTCTAGATTTTTTGTTCAGCTTCAGCCTCAACTCTATATCTCGCATATAGCAATGAACTTAGTGCAAGACACTCGGTTTTTTCTACATTTTCTACACTTTTCTTCTACATTTTTGAAATATGACATATTGAGTGGTTGAACTCAAAGCTATGTTTTATCTGCTTGCCAAAACAAGAAAATGAAAATAGCTTTTTATCGCATGTGTTATTCGAGCCCCTAAACCCGGATCTATCAATAAATGTAAGAATTACTCGTAGAAATAAGAGAATTAAATATATAAGCATATGTTACAGGCAAAAATAGAAGAAGATTTAAAGCTTGAAGAAGAGTCTCGGGAAGCAGCTGAAAGACTTAAAGTACTGACAATTGCTGCTAGAAAGAAACGGATCTGTGAACGTCTCTCACGAAAGC
>DWGR01003791.1:0-11778 GCA_018247715.1 Heliconius burneyi | reverse complement strand
AAAAATTTGCACATTCGCCCAAAGAGGTCGTTGCATCAATAGGTACTTTTGACAAATTGCATGCAATACTTCAACTGAGACGGGCCAATATTTCAACAGTTGTCAGGACACGTAATACGGAACACCTCTTTCTCACTCGGGGGAGCTCGAGACAAATGCTCAGGAAGGAACGCGGCTTTACGGCGATGTCTGGAAAGTCCTGTAAAAAGAAAAAGAAACTTTGTCACCTTGACAAATATTCAATATAAGTTTTGAGCTTTAAGCACTCAATTATAACTGTAATTTTTAATGACACTGTGGTAATTAAAGTACAACTTATAATTACTTTAATGAACGCAGTATTGTATAATTGCTTCTTTAAGTATAGGAAGCCTGAGGCACGATGAGGAACAATCGTATGACTGTAAACGGTTGTGGGTTCGATTCCTACTCGAGGATATGAAATATTTAATATATTCATTTTTTCACTCTGGTGTCGAGGCAAAGCGCGGCGTTGAGTACCGCTACTCAACACGGAATGTTTCTAAAATTCGGCGAAAGTAGGAAGCTTTTCCCTTGCTAAATGCGGGATACAGCGTGGAACTGAAAAAATATATAAGAAGGTATAATGTATAGCGATGTGCAGTCACATTCACGGGTCGGTCAACTTGCATCTATATCATCCAAGTAAGTTGCCTTATAAGGAGTCGCCAGCATTTTTCTTTCGGAGAGAAAGTTTCTGTATGCAAGCCGAAGCCTCGGACATACTATGGCTTTTAAATATTTGCATTTCTTTTGCAGAGCGCGTGCAAATTCTACTTTTTCTTCAAACATTTTTTTTGTTTTTTTTTTTTACTCAAGTTCTTGTGTTGTTTCCATAACTTTCGTTATGCTAATTGGTTTGTTGTCAATATTTTTTTTTGTTTTATTTCAATATTGCTTTGTGATTTGCGATGTATTGGATCCTAATGACTTACTGTATTCTATACTTGTCATCTATTTATGAGGCACATGTCAGTTGTAGAAGGTGACAGAAAATATTCCCCTCAGGGAAGCTGGACGCACACGTACCTACTTGGGTTCCGACACTGTTGAATGTCGGAACCCAACAACAAGCTTTGTTCTGTTACAAGAAAGATATTTTTTTTCAGCGATTCAAACCTAAAACAGTTGCTTTTGCTTTTACACGCTGTGCCCCTGGGCGACGAAAACCCTCTTTTTAAATTAGTCATTGTATACCTTTTAACCAACGACGAACATTTTAGACTAGTTGCTTATCAATGGAAGTGGTTCTTTTCTTTTTTTCACAGCTTCACGCTGTATCCCGCATATAGCACGGTAGGCAGAGGGAACCAAGTGTTAAGGCACTCCGATGAATCTGCGAGCCATTACGTCTTCAGTGGCCGAACTGCAAATAAATATTAAAGCAAAGAACAGCAAAAGAAATATTAATAAATAATTATTCATTACTGCGCGTTAGGATCGAACCCACAACCGGCGTTTAACGCCTCGGCCTCAATACGTGTGTGCTTTACACGTGTCGAGTGTAAACAATGCACAATATATCTTGTAACCATTATGCAA
Source organism: Heliconius burneyi (assembly GCA_018247715.1). Lineage (NCBI taxonomy): Eukaryota > Metazoa > Arthropoda > Insecta > Lepidoptera > Nymphalidae > Heliconius > Heliconius burneyi. The sequence goes on along the minus strand of DWGR01003791.1, from coordinate 10,215 downwards.
CGTCTCTCATCAACCATGGCGATGTACTGAAAGGAATTAGAACAAAGTAACGCACGCAGTTTTAAAAGTGTACAGAGAAAGAAGTCTTGTAAGTGAATGAGGCAGAAATGGGGTAATTACAGTTCATTGAACCCTCACTCACCGTCTAACATTTTGATGATTTTCACATAAAATTGTATTCAGACATGAAATATGAAAGAAATGTTTGAAATTACTGCTAAATATGTTTTTTCCTTATACTTATATTTCAAAGAAAAATATATTCTTAGTTGTTGGGAATAATATTTGTGTTTAAGTTGTGTGAAACATTATATTTTATAGGATTTTTTGTTTTTATCTAGCTCGTTATGTAGCTAGCCTCGTTCTATCCCGCACTTAGCAGGATAGTGTAGTGACCTAGTGTTAACCTAGTGTTAAGATACTCCGTACCCATTAAGACTCTCCTGTTTTCCAATTTTCACCAAATTCTGCAGGCATTCTGAGTGTCGTGACTCAACTCAGAGCAAGGAAATGGGAATGTTAAATATTACTTTTCCTTTAGAAACGAACCTACAACCTGTCTTCGTTATAGTCACACAGTTGTGGCCCTGTGCCACGACTGGCCTCAAGGCAAGGTGAAATAACAAAAAAATTGAGCGTTACTTTTGCAATGAGGTGTCAAAGTGACTATTTGTCGACGATATGGAGACAACTGCGAAATGCCAATTACGCCTACGCCTTCTTAGTATTTTTTTATTTGATGGTAAAATTTAACAAGGTAATTATTTACTAAGTATTTGTAAACTATGTTAACCAAGCTACTCTTCTCAATTTAAGACAATTTTCTTGACATTTGTTTGTTCAAAATATTCTTATTACATATTTCACTAACTTCAAAAAGCAAAAAAAGAAAACTTATATTATCTTTCATCCCACAGAAAAAAAATACAAAGTAATATATCATGATAAACGTCTCTATTCAGCTATTGTACTGACTTCACAAACAAGTACATTTTATCTAAAGACCTGAATATTTATCGAGGTCATTCTTACATAAGAAGAAAAAAACGTCTTACTTAAGAGTACGAATGCCAAATCCTGTGCCGAATCCACATCGATTTTCTGCTGCTGGCTCCCATCCAATGCTTCTTTGCTTAATTTATTAGTGAATAAAATATTGTGATGTTTCGTAACAAGAAAAATAAGTTATGTCAGTTTGCACGTCACACTGAAATATAATGTTTGCTTAACGAAAATACGGACGAACGATTTTATTGAATATATATTAAACAAAGCGGATTGGTATCCATAATATTGAATTACAATATCCTTTTGCGATGCATTCATTTTAATACTGACAATGGCTTGTGCTGTCATAAGTGTTGAAATGATGTGTCATCTTTTTTATCTATCTATCTTTTTTATGTAAATCGAATGACTGAAAATATTTAGCGTTTATTTCTTCTAAAGTGGTTGTTAAGCATAGTGATGGTACTATGTTCCAAGTTGTAGAATATTATACGAGTATAAGCCGTGTGTCCCCGGCTTAGAATAGGATCACCCTGGTACTGGTGGTGTCGTAAGAGGCAACTAAAGTACGAGTGGGAGAGTCACGTTGCCAGCAATGGCGACAAGCATGGGCAAACTCGACCGGATAATTACCACCCCCGGCATTTAAAACCGGCGTGAAGTAGTGGCTTCATGCCACTGCGCTTCGCATTAGGTAATGCCGGGCTCCGGGGCCCAGCCACCCCAAAAGCTGGAAACGCACCTGTAGCTCCTCTGGTGTTACGCGGTGTCGTGGGCGGCGGTGATCACTACTATCAGGTGACCCGTACGCTCGTATGCCATGCTTTTACTATAAAAAAAAATGAAATGAAATGTTATATAATATTATTCTACTTATATAGGATGGAAGTGTGTTCCACTTTCGCTGAGAAACTGCTGAACTGATTTAGATGAAACTTTACGGTAATATAGCTAATACATCACAATAACACATAGGCTACAATTTATGTAATAAAATTGTATAATTTGGCTACAATATAATAACAAGCTCAACTGGGTCACGCCACGTTTGGGTCGTTAAGGTCATTCTTTAACATTTATACGAAAATAAAGATTTCCATTTGAAAAATTGTACCAATCTTATTTGCGTGAAGATGAAAAAGTAGTAAGTAGTGAGGCAGTAACAAAAGCGAACATTTTGAAAAGTACGGTCAGGACAGCTCCCGCGGGAGGGAAGTTTAGCAAAGTTTTCCTATCCCATACCATGATGCGCGTGTTGCGGTTTGTCTGCGGGCGAACTAAGCGCTATTTCTGTAAGTGTCTAGAAGTCCTTAAAACTTAATAAAGTTCTTGATATAAATAAATGTTTGTTTATTTTATTAAATTGTCTCTTCAAAGTTAGGTGTAATTATGGCCTAATTTGATAAACTCAAAAATTACATTAAAATACTAAAAATATTATACAAAAATAATAAAATAAATTGTTTAAATAATTCTCATCTTTTAGCTTTACGCTGTATCCCGCACATAGCAGGATAGACAGTGGGAATTTTCGAACGTGTTCTGGATGCATTGCGCCTTAAGTAGTGAAACTCAACGCCACGCTTTGCTTCGTTCCTAGAGCGAGAAAATGGATGAGCGAGGCAATTGAACTAGCAACCTGTCACATCTGCACTTGTCATCCCTGTGTCACGACTGATCTCCAAGTTGAATTCTGTAATATATGAATTTAATAATCGCAAAATCGCTATAAGGATTTTAATAACCTTTGAAGTTCGATACTGGTGTAAAAATATTTAGCACCGTCGAGTTTTTGAATGATCTGACTCGAACATCTGTTCGACTTTAATTTCGAAATTTCATCTTCAATATATGTAGAAGTGCTTCGGGAACAACGTTGCGTCTCTGGAGATTTTTTACAAGAGCGAAAAGCATCAAATTTCACTTAGATAAATGAGGCTTATGATTTGACAGATTGGCGGAACGTAGACTATGGTTTTAATTTACCGTTAAGGGCTCCAGTAAGATATTAAATAAAAATTTTGTTCTAAATTAATTTAGAAAAACGTTGAGATGCCTAAAATATTTGTTTTCTTTTACAAATTATCATTTTTTGTTTGGATTTTTAGCTTTTTTTTATAGTAATCGCGACAAGTTGTGAATTCCAATCCCACTAAAAGAAATTAAATATTTAATATTCTCATTTCTTTGTTCTAGTTTCGAGGCAACAAAAAGCGCAGCGTTTAGTTCCACTTAATAATACGCAATCTCTCCAAAATTCTTCAAAAAGTGGGAAGTGGAGTCTCTTAACACGGCTCTACCTATGCCCACCCTACTTAACCCTACAGCGTGAAGCTGAAAAAAAAAACGTGAAAGTTCTCTTCACATTTCTATAACGCTATCTCAAAGAAAGCGTATTAATATACATTTTTTGTTGCAGGTAAAACATCACATACATTTCGAGATTAATAAGAAGTAAAATGTAAGTAGGTAGACAGGTTTCCAGGTGAATCCGTATGTACAATGTGGCCGATAAACGCAAGGAAACAATTGTTAATGCCTGTAAGAGATCTCGAGTTTCGAGTCTTATTAAAAGAAAGAAAGGTCTTTGACAAAATTGCAGTGTCGAAACTTTAATGGTTAACTTTTATTTTGGCTTATTATCTTATATGTTCTTTTTATGTCTGATCGAGTACTTTCTTGAAATTTTAGAGGGTATAATGAGAAAATGAGATAGCGGCGGAATTGAATTAATAGGTTATCTCACAAGTTGAATTTGTATTGTTTAATTATCCTACTAATATTTTAAATGTGAAATTTAGTAAGAATAGATGTTTGTTGCGTTTTAAAACAAATATTATAGAATCCATTTTGATAAAACTTTACATTAATATCGTTTATACGTCAGAATAAAAATTAGGCCATAATCTCTACAAATATTTTGTTTCATTTTTATATAATATAACTTTTAAGTTTAAGTGGTCAAAGCCGCGTTTCGGCTGCTAGTACTTACATACAAAAAATTTCATGTTAGTAAAAGTAAACAAAATTGTTAATATTTTCTTTTTTACTTTATAATCTACTCAAGTTCACTGTTTGTTTATTTGAATTTGATTGATGATTTGTATATACATTATTCTAAACAATGATAAAATTAACAACTAAAGGACTGCAAACGCGATATGTCGTGGGTTCTATTCTCATTCGAATAAAGAAAATATTTAATATTTTCATTACTTCGCGCTGATGTCGAGGCAAAGCGCAGCGTTGAAGTCTGCCATTCAACCCCCAATACAATATTTATCGGAAACTAAGGAACGGAGAGTCTTAATGTCAACACTGCCTACCGTGCTACATGGGATACAGCGTGAAGCTGAAAAAAATAACGCATCAAAACTGGTTTTTCGTTATAAAATCATACCACATATACGTCAAACTCATTGATATGCGAATATCTTATATTTTTCTGTGTAAATACATCTATGTAAGACCACCGTCGAAGCAGCATTCAGTACAAATAAGAAATAATGTAATCTAAAGTAAAGATATCTCGCAATGTTATAATCGCAGTAGTCAATTTAAAAACTATTTACTGGCACTTATGCCTATTATATTAAGAACTATTAAACGTTGCTTCGAAATATCATACATATATCCTTTGACTCGAGCCACTTCTGTAGAATATTTATTCTTTTAATTTCTTCTTGGATTTAATGGACATTAATTCTTAAGCTGGACTCGTACTTATAAACGTTATTTTTGTTATGAATCTTTAAGATCTTGAAGAATTTAAATGAGTTAAATAAATAACTTGTTTCATATAATTTGTTAAATTTAATTTATTCTTATTGCGTGTACTACGTAACTGACTACACAATTAATGTTATTTATGTGAAATAAAAAAGTAAGTAACTTAAAATCATTGGAATACTGAAAAATAGAGAAAGGAATAATTCTAAAAAAGTGCGAGTTGGATTCGCTTACCGAGGGTTCCGTACCAATTTCAAGATTGTGGATCAACAAGAAGTATTACAACTTGTAAAAGTTGACAAAAGCTTGTATGCAGTTTAATTATATGAAATGAACTACAAATGTATATATATTATAATTAGCTATAATTAGCTATTATAATTAGCTAGTTAGCTAACTTTCAGCCTGTTCTGAGGTAATTGGTTAAAAGAATTTAATAAAAGGCGATCGTAATGTGACATTTAAAAGTTATGTCGTGACATTATTGTCCATTTAATGCGAAATGCGAAGAGGTCATCTTTTTACCAATCTTATTTTTATATATGACGGAATTGTGCTTAATGAGTTATAAGAAGTATAAGCTTTTTGAGTTATAAGAGTTATAAGTGAGATTTTTTTGTTTTAATTTTATTGTTCTCTGGACGCAATGCGGGTTGAGCTAACCACTGTAGATTCCTTTTTTTTTCTTTCTTTTTTTTTTCTTTTTTTTTCTTTTCTACCACTGTATATTCTCTAATTAGGAAAAATCTACAACTAAGTATAAACAGTTAGAAGAAGCTATTATGCAATATCATTATATTGGTTATTGATAGATTCCATGATAATTAAAAACAAATTATAATTGGTTTTGTATTTTATTTACGGCATTACCGACTTTTAGTATTTTTAATATTTTACGTTTTTTGTTTATAGCTCTGCATTACAATTCAAGTCCACAGTCTTTCTAAATGTAGCTTTTCCTTTATTCTAAGTAAGTTGAATCTTACTCATAAAACCTTGCAATACCTCTAAGGCAATAAAAACATCTCGAAAACCATATTCGGAAGCAATTTCTTCTATGCGGTTCAGCCAAAGCGGTGTTCACATTTTGCGGTCACAGTCACAAGTTTCTGAACTTGGCACACGTTTTATTGGAAATGGTGTACACTTAATTCTGAATTAATATTATTATTTTAAAAAATATCAGCTTCACGATTTATCCCGCATATAGCAGGGTAAGCAGAGACTTACTTGAAATATATATATATAAGTATTTAATCTTGTTGTTGAAAATTAAAAATTGTGTACGAAAGTGGTAGAATATTAATCAGTCTTGAAAAGGTTTCTTTTGATAATTACAATATTTACACAAAATAAACGTAACTGCCAACTAAAGCCACAAAACTTAAGAACCTAAAGTTTTTAAAGCCAGTTACTTCCTGAAACTTATAAAATTAAAAATGATCTAAATGTATAGAGTATATTCAATACAATTCTACTTTGCGGTCAGCGTAGCGAGTAAGTATTTATCTCAGAATATATTAATTTCTAAGTAGTAATTTTTTACACATACATCAATTATGTGTGTACAGCCCTTTAGGGGAGATGTGACTGAACGAATGCGGAAGCTGTCTACCTTTTAAGGAGTGAACCATCTCTTTCATGCTGTAGAATCATGGTAGATAATAAGGTATATGCATTATGCGGAACATCATTATATTGGTTATTGATGGATTCGATGATAACTTATTAAGTAACTTAGACGCAGTTAGCGTCTTTAGTATTTTTAATTGTCTACGTTTTTTGTTTTTAGCTTCACGCTGTATCTTGAACATAGCAAGGAAGCTAGAGGGAACCACGGAACCTAGTGTTAAGCCCCTCCGATTCCATTAAGACACTTCCGTTCCGCACTGTCCACGGCATTCTAGGGGTGTTGCATTTTGTGTAGCATAACACAACGCCGCGCTTTGCCTCGTTGCAAGAACAAGAACATTTAATATTTAAATATTTCATTTAGAGTGAGAATGAAACCCACCACAGTCGTGTTTACATTCACGAACTTGTGCTCGTCCACCACGGCAGCTGCTTCTTCATATTAATTTCACAATTAAGGCCATCTAACATTAACAGCCTAAAATACTCCCTTGATATATCTCAAAATACGAGCGTGTCGGATTGTCTATACTAATAAAGCTGCAATATTGGCCGTCGTAAGTTGAAGGAAATTGACACCGATCTTTGTCGCGTCGTCGGGGTCGTGACCCTCAGTGAAGAAGAGGTTCCTCACCATGTTTACGAGCAAAGATCAAATAGAAACGTTTGCTATCAGAACAGTCTTCCCCAAATCACTTTCATTATTATTTATAGCTTGCTAGCGACTATAAAATAGCCGCTTTTCGTCGCCATCATACTGATAGAACCAGCTTGTTGATTGTATTGTACTATTTTGAGATGTTTTATCCTAGTACAAGTTGTTTTTATGTATTTTGTATCATCACTTTAAATAGTCCCCTGTCGGCCGTAGTAAGGCCGTCGTGGCGCAGTGGCCCAAGGGTGTGACTGTAACGCGACGCTTGTGGGTTCGATCCCCACTTGAGGAAGTAAAATATTTATTTACCTTTATATTTCCATTTCTTCGCACTGGTGTCGAGGCAACGCGCGGCGTTGAGTTCTTCCACTCAACACGCAATGCCTCTACAATTCGGCAGAAAGTGGGTAACGGACTATTTTAACACTAAGTTCCCTCTGCCTACACTGCTGTGTGCGGAAAACAGCGTGAAGCTGATTCTACTTTAAATGGTGTTAAAGGTGAAGAAGGTGAAGGTGAAAGGATGACTATATAATTTGTCATATAAATCTTTATTAATTGTATCTAGATAAGTCGGTTTCTCATCTTTTTTAGCGTCACGCTTTATGCTTTGCCTCGACACCAGAGAGAAGAAAATGGAAACATTAAATATGTGATTTCGTCGAATGGAAAACGAACCCAACCTGTCAAGTATACCGTCACACTTTGTGCACCTGTGGCATTTTTTTTATGGAAAAAGACTAGGCAAACGAGCGTACAGGTCACCTGATGGTAAGTGATCACCGCCCCCCACGACTCAGTGAAACACCAGAGAAGCTACAGGTGCGTTGCCGGCCTTTAAATTTTAACCATGACTGGCCTCGAATCTTTTAATTCAGTATATATAGGGAATTCAGTTAATAAACCAAGATTTTTGCAATGTCCTGTAATCGAATCACTGAAACATCACATACACTGAGATTTCAAAATTATGTTACACTAGATTTATTGGTACGATTGAAACAACTAAATTCGACATTAAGTAGGACAGTAACAATAAGTTGATTTATAACTATAATGTATTCAACGAAAGGATTAAATTTCGATGCTTGATTTCGTGTCGTAATTTATAGAATTATTCGTTAAATATGCACCTGCCCGCCTGCATTGCGCGTTAAAATTAAAATTTTAATATGAAAGTAACCAGCCATATAAAATTTCCTCTATAATTAACTTAACGTCTATAATTAACGTATGACGATATCAATATTTTGGATGTGAATATTTCGATGTTTGTGTTTTTTTATCACAGCCAGTCGTTAAAACCCTATTTTTTTGGTCTGCATGATGGAGTTAAATATCTAATCCCAACCTTTCTATTTTTACCTTTAAAAATACCTATTTCTAAATATTCTTTGTCTTAACAAGTGCAATGTACTAAGAATAACTAAAATAATACAATCGAATTGGAAACCTCCTTTTATATAAGTCTGTTAATAACAGCGCAACAAGGCAAACAATGACTTTTAAGTTTGTCAAATTATTTAAAAAAAATGTAGTGAATTGAGAATTTTGTCGTGTATAACCTTTTTGACTTTTATAAACCACAAGCCACTGATCGTTTTTTGCTTTCACCGCAAAATTTAAAATTCAATTTCCAGAGTAGGTACCTACCTATTAAAAGTTAAGAGAGAATTTGATGTTTCTTTCAATTTACCAAATAGTTTAAGCAAATTATTAAAAAAAACTAGCGGCCTGCCAGCGGCTTCGCCCGCTTGAACTACATGCTCATAATAAACAGAATTGACACACGTCTGAGAATCATAATGTGTTTTATGTCAATGACTAATTTAATTTACTCGTTCGCATACTACAGCCTTAAATATTAAACTATTGATTTGGGTAAGGATTTATAATATTTTTTGTAAAATAAATGTATTGATTGCATATTATAAAAAATACCCAAATCGAATCGAATAATCCAATATCGAAATCAAAATAATTATATGAGTCGAATATGTATCGAATCGATATTTAAATATTTAATTGAGAACCTCCTCCTTGTTTTGAAAGTTGTTTAAAAAAACATATACAGATTTATTATAAGTATAGATATAAGCTTTATATTTGCAGGTAAACTCATGCCTTGAGTTCATTCAAACGTCGATAACTTTTTTTAATGAACCGATTTTGATGAAACAAACTTAAGATGTTAAATTGGGTTATAACAAAGCAATTGGTGAAAGTTTGAAGTAAATCGGTTCAGTATTTTCAGAGATGTGCGTGACCATACATACAGACAGACAGACAACAAATTTAAAAAATATATTTTTTTAGTCAAAAATATTAAATGTACAGACAAAATATTTTGACTGTTTTATTTATATAGATAATAAACAGCTTTTTCCCTGTATAGCAAAATGGGCAGAGGGAACCTTGTGTTTATTCTCTCTGTTCCAAATTTCCTTTCCAATTTTCTAGATACCAATTCAATTTCAAATTTTCTAGAAAACGTGGAAATGCAAACTATTTAATTATAATTAGAGCCACAATTAAGTTAATGTAAAATATAGATAAGTAAGAGTATTTGAAAAATCGATGTAAATATAGAAAAATTACAAAAAGTTTCTTACGATGCCAAAACGTGATTTGGAATATTCTTTTAGTAATATCTTAGTTTATTTTCAACTAAACGCGGACCCTTATTGCCAACCCAGATTATTTTTAGTACCATTGTAGCCTTATCATTGGAAAATCTAAAGAAACTGTCGAATTCAATCTATTTTTATTTCATTTAGCTACGTCAGGTTTTTATCCTTTTTTTGATTTTTAGTGTTGTCCGAAAAGTTTTCGTGGAATATCTGAACAATGGTTTATTTTTATAATAAAAAAATAATTTTGGTAGATTTCATCAAATTCTGATGAAGAATTTAGGGTCTAAAAGTTAATGTTACGAAATACTTGCAATGTCATTAATAGCTACTCAGTACTATCTTAGCAGATCAAAAATTCAAAAGACAACAGTAAATTCGTCGTAAACTGACCTGATTGACAATTCTGTACGCTGCTCAAACAACTTGAAAGGTCGACTTGAATTCTATATAACTTCTTCTATATTTCTTCATGTTTAAAAACATAACTTTGTATGGACTTCGCAAAGGAAGTCCAAAGAAAGATCATATTAGTGGTTAGACGCAGCCGGTGCAAGCTAG